>MKEJ01085384.1:0-16093 GCA_001753735.1 Embelia ribes | reverse complement strand
TAGAAACAAAATCTAATTTAATTGATCTTATATCTATTCTAACAAATAATAGTTCCATTTTTGTTGGTTTTGAATTTTAACTATAATCGCCGTGACAGGAAACCATACTGATTCTTCTTAAATTTTCCGTTGTCTTATAATTTCGAAACTAATAAAAGCAACCAGAAGATTTGTTTCTTCTACATTGGGAGGGAATTGTCTTGGCTTTTGTTTTGACATTTCGAATATAAGTTAGCAGGTTATGCACGGTTTGACCTAATTTACATGCCTTGTTTTACAATTCAAAATTTACATCTGTTGTTCATTGGTGCATACAATGCAGGATTGATTAATCCGTGAAACTAGTTGTTCTAGTCTACATTAAAGTGGATAAACAGGAAGAAAATGCATAAATCCTGTAGAAGTAAATTTTTTGAATAATAGTGATAATCTTCAATAAGTAATTAATATTTATTTGAGAGCATCTTATGAGCTTAAAAATCTGTTTTGTGAGGTACATGAAAAAGTTGGTTTACAAAATCAATGTTCATTATTTATGGAGACAAGAAGTACAATGTGCTTACAAGCTGGAAAGAGTAGCTACAAAAAGCAACTTATAAGCACACTATCAAACAAGCCCTTGGTCCTTTATGTGCCAAACATAATCACATTACATATTACAAAAAGACAACATAAAGTAACATCAAATATTTCAAATATCTCTGTACATGATCTTCTTACTTAGTATTTTAGTGGTTCTTCGCCTTTGTGTGCTATACTGGAATCATTAACATGTTCTTCTACGCTTGTGCTTGATTTATATCTCTTCCATTATTGTACTCACTGTTCTTAGAATTGTGGTGGATTCCTAACCTTTTCTGGTGAGGATCATACAAGTGTTAATATTAAGTAACTCTTCCTTTTTAAATTTTGTCCCAGATCAATTGATAGTAAGTTAGTCATGGGCACTGGCAAAAAGTAATGATGCAACAGAATCTCTTTTAGGCTGGATGCAAAAGTTCGGTTGGTCTACCGAAATTACTCTTCTATCCTTTTTGAGTAAAGTGATGAATCAATTTAAAGTTATTTACCATAACCAACTTGTTCTGAAACTATTTATGCAAGGAAGCTTGTCTAAATAAACCCGTCATCTGCCATTGCCAAAGGCGACTTTAATGAACATGGCATTTGCAATGGTGGGTCTAGGTGGACATGCTTACTTAGGTAATAGTTTCAAACAAAGGTGGTTTTGATAACTAAGTTTGAAAAGCGGCTGCTTTTGGTAATTAGCTAATCCTTTTGTGTTCAACATAATTATACACAGAAGCTCCTAGCAAACTTTCTCTCTTCATGAATCATGACACTAGGTAAGTAAATATTAAGAGCCAAAACCGCATTAGGTAACCGTGGATATACTAAGGTACCCCTCATGAAGCAATCAGAACCCATACTTTAAGACGAATTAGGACTAGGACAGACACCTAGCAGAGACAAGTCTTCTGAAACTTGACTGCAGTTTTATTTAAGTACTTGCCAATTAGGCTATACAGCAAATTAGGTACTCGCTTGGTACTTTTGTAATGCTTGCATTTTACATTGTTATAGTGTGATAAAAATTAAAGTTTACACTGCAAATTTGTCACCACTGATTGTCTAATTTGATGATAAGAGCAACAAGTTCAGTTCTTAATTATTTAAATTACTGTTTAACCTGCATGGCTTGGATTAACGATGCTCAAAGACAATTAAATGTGTTTATAACTTAATTTTATTGATATTACAAAAAATGGTCATTATAAGAGTGTCAATTTTTTGAGATGGTTGGCACCTTGAGTTTTGATCCTATCTTGCCTACTAGGCTGCAAGTGGATTACGGCCTCCAGTGGACTAAAATCTTCAATTGCACTCCATTAGTATCCTTTTGCTTCCCATAAACTACGGAAAAGAAGGTACCGAAAAGGATGAGAATGGGACCTAAAAGGTTGCGAACTTTTCTGAGGATATGTTGATAAGTTACGTAATTGTGCTCCCATTTAGCTGGATCATGTGACAGAGAAAGCTTGATAAGAAAAATAGTTTCTTCATGTTTAAGTTTCATGCATTAGCTTTTTGTTTGATGATAGGACCTGTTCGGTTGGGACATTGGACCCACCCTACCTAAGCAAACTCCGAATACTTACAACCAAGCACAAGTCACGGGTAATCACGTTTTCTCCTCTCTTTAATGCATAATTGATTGGGTTTCTCTTACATTTTGCCGACTTTCCTTCAAAATATTGAACATGTCGTTCTACAAGAAGAAATTAGAAACATCAAGTGCCAATTAATATTTTTGGAAACCACTTTTGATTAATCTTGTCGTTCGACGATCATGTACTAAGAAGAGTAGAATCTTGGCCTACGACCAAGTTGCACAAGTCCCGTCAAACATTATCTTGCCACGTGCAAATTGGCTTGGTGTTGAGTTGCTGATCATTGATCGAAAGTTACATTACAACTTTTTGGGAATCTGTATGAAAGAAAACGAAAGCTTTCCGAATCGCATCCTACTGGGATATGGATTCCTCTTATCATCAAATCCATATTCCGTATGGAAAATGATGTATGTGGATCCTTTCCTTCTGTCTCTCTCAGGTCTTTAATCTGCTAGTGGTCCATTATTCAAGTTGAGGAATGTTGTTAACAGTTATTACTATGTTTATTTTTTGTCCGAAGAGAAGAATTGAAGAAGGTAAATATTATTTCCTGAGTCAAAATTTTAGTACATCCGTAATATTTTCCTCTTTTGACCCTTTGTTCTGTATTAGCAGTTAGTTTATAAGTTCTATGTAGAAGACAAGAATCTCTCTACGATCACGCAGGTGCAAGATTGTTGTATTTTACTGCTCAACTTTAAAACTGATTTTTTTTTTTTTTGTTATCTTGGCTGGAAAAAGTTAGAAGCTTTAAATTGAATGCATCAATATAAAAAGCTGCAACCAATTGGTATCGTATAGTACCTCTGATCTGAAAATAACTTACATTTCTTCTTGAATATACGATCTTCAAGAAGCGAAGTGGTGTAGAATAGAAAATTTGGAGTCACCAGTTTTAGAAACTTAATGAGCTTTTGTAGTTCTGCATATTATTGAGATCTGAAGCAAAATCCGAGGGTTGAAATGGATTTTAGGATTTTTGGAACTATTCATTGTTAGAATTCCAAGATGCGAAAGTAAATCCATTCCAGAGTTCTTCCAGGACGTGTAACCAGCTTTTGTACCCGATTTTGATCTTATATCAATCATACTTATTTAGGCTACTATTATCTTGTGCTCCCGTTTGACTAGCTGAGTTAAAAGAAAAAGAAAAAGAAACAGGGGTCTAATTCTTTCAAGGTGTACTACTACTTCAACCAAGGTTTAAATCCTAACAATGGTCAGTAAGAGTTACGTGGATCTCGAGGACATTCCAAGAATTCACCTATCCTAACACTATTCTTGCCAAAGCACGCTATTTCTATTGTGCAACGCTAGGACTTTCCTGGGGATAGTCATCCTATCCCTATATACTATTCTTGCCCAATCATGCTCAATTTCGAGGTTCTGATAGAATCCAGTTCATAAGTTTGATATAACCCTTATTTGTCAGCTAAGAACCCACCTAGACCCTCACAACAGAGGATCTACTTGTCAATATTTTTAAATCATTTGTGCAATAGCATAGATATAATGAACCCACGACAGCTAAAAAAAAATCCATGTCGAGTGGATAATAAGTTGCTAGCGCAAATGAGGCATGCAACGAGGATAAGAATCTATCCCTTAATGGAGCTAAAAAAAAGCATATTTGAGGATAATAGTCGAATGAAGTGACAAAATCCCACCACCAAGTTGTCGAAATATCTCACTCGGATTATGGAATCAATGGTTTGGCTAGGAGCGAAAAAAGGGGATTCTTAGGATTTTATGCTAATGTTTTCCAGCTAGTACTTGCAGTTTTCTATCAAGTTCGACTTCTACTTTAGAAGATTCAGTGGACGGTCGATGTGGGAATCGATTCTCTTGTCATCGCACTACCGAGTTGTCAACGCTACGATCCAAATTGTTTCGGTGTAAACGTACTCCAACAAATGATGCATGGATAAAACATTTAACGAGAAAATGTTTTGCATTGAATCGACCGGAGATTTAGTGAATGTTTCTCTCTTATGATGTGAATCTTGTTTTCTGTCGTGCTATTATTTCGTTTTTGAAGCGCTATAATCTAGAGAAGCAAAAAATTTCTCCAATTTAAATGTTTGGTTTACCTTGAAAATGTATTCTCAGCGGAACAAGTTTGTAAATTTATCTTTTCAGGAACATGTCTTATTTTTTCGAACTTAATATCTTTCTGTTTAATGAGGCAATTCAGTATAATAACTCCTGTCCTCCTACTCGTTTGGTATATATTTGTTAAATATATAATTGCAATAATTACATAGCTATAATTCACACTTAAAATGATAGGGTCGGTAATAATTTTTTAAAATTAATCAAACAAATAAAGTTTTTTGGCCTTCGTATTATGTTAAATTTATAATTGCAACACTTGAACAGGCACAACTCAATCTTAAAAATTAACTTGTCAGAGGACGCTGTCAATGTAATTATATATAAGGATTTAAATTTATTATTAGTCGATGTAAGATAATATTTAATAATTTTTTATCAATATTTTTTTAGTGAAAAGTTGGAAGGGTAGCTCAGAGAATTAGGAATACTTAAAAACTTTGTAAATTTAAGTTGATATTTACGTACACATTGCTAAAGACTTAAAAAAAAAATGATGTATTTTTTCAGAAACCAACAGTTGTGAAATTCATGCACGGTAAGCAAAAATGAAAAGCGCAAATGAGATCGACTGACTAATTATTTGTTAGCTTTGTGAGTTTTCTTTGTTATTACCGTCCTTATATCATATTAAATCCCAGCAATCGATTCACTTTTTCAATTTAAACCATATTCTCTTCATCCCTTTTTAAATGCAATTTTAGGTTAGAGTTATGGATTAAAAAAATTATTAATTGGACTTAATTACAGAGAAAATAAATAATATTTTATTTTACTACCCTTCATTAAATACTCAAAACATATCACTCTAACTATTTAATCTAATTAATTAATAGGAATAAAATTAGGAAGAAAAAAATAATTAATACTTTATTAGTTTTCTAAACTTACAATTGAAAAGGAATGGAAAAAAAACTAAAGTGAATTGAAAGAAATGGAGGAGTAGAAGTAAAGAGATTAATGTTCTATTTGATGGTGTAACTATCATTTACATCTCAACTTTTTCATATTTTAATTTCTTTTCTTCCCATAAATAAAAGAATATTATTTTTAATTTAGGATAAAATGCAAAAAACAATCATATAATATAGGTCATTTGCAAATAGCAACTATACACTTTGATCTTTTGCAATTGATCACCACGTACAATTCAAAATTTTCATTTGAAAACCACAAATTAATTTATTTTTTTCAATTAGCAACCACTTTAATTTATTTCCATAAAATTATTAATGGGAAAATCTCTCTAACCATACTCATGTGATTATAATTAAGTTTTGAATTTAAATTAGCTACTAAAATCATCTAAATTTAAAATTTGTTTTTTATTCAAAACTATATTTTTTTAACGAAATAGATGAGTATTTGTGAGTTTTAAACAATCATCAATGTTGATATGAGTTAAAAAAAAAAAAGCATTAATGTCATGAGATTTGTATATAGAAGACCTTTTGGTAAGTAATTTGATAAGAATTGATTAACATGTTCAAGCGAAAAAAACTTGAAGTACATGGTTGTTGATTACAAAAATTTTAAATATATTTTGGCTATTTGAATTTCTCGTACGTGATAGGATTTTTGCATTTTACTCATTAATTTATTGAAGATTCCCTGGGCCATTTTATTTCAACGGCCTTTTTTAATGATCAGGCCTTTATAAATCATAATATTAAATAAATGGAGTTTTTTAAAGAATGTGTCTTGGCCCACTCAGTAGCATGAACTCAATGCATTCAATTACTTTCTGATATCGGGCTTACAGTATTTGCATCAATTTCTCTTAACAAATTCTTTGAAAAACAAAACAAATAGATTCTATCTCTATTTTACATAATTTATATTTATTACATTCTGCATCAGATTATCTATTACATTCTCTACTTTATTAAAATATAAATTATTTGTCTTACAATTTTTTTTATTTAAAATTTACACATACCAGTACAATACATACAATTGTGATAAAATCATTTCTTTAGATTACACATTAATAAAAATAATTATTATATTTTAAATATTCAATTAATTTCTTAAAATTAAAACTTTTCAAACAAGTGTGTTGATAAAAATAATTGAATGTTATATATTATTAAAGGTGTGGTAAATTAAATGATTTCTAACGAATTCTGTGCAATTGCCATGAAGAAAAACTAGTTTGGCGAATTAAAGAAAGGAAATGAAACCCAAATTCGAGAGGAATTTGTTTTACTCATAACCAAATTTGAGAATTGGGAAAGTAAATAAAGGAAATGAGATCCTAAAAATTACCAAAATTAGTAAAAGAAAAAAGCATAAATTGTACCTAATTGAATGCCAATTGTAAACAGGATAGGGGAAAGAGAAGTTTGATGTGGGATAGTTACGGGTCGAAATGGTCGAGTTGAGTAAAGTATTTTTCTAATTAAGTATGAATCATTCAAATGACTCGGTAAGAATTGAGTCGAGTTGGCTATTTTTTTAATTGAACATGAATCGAGTCGAGCCAAATATTGCTATAATCGAGCCAAGTATTTCTCTAACTGATTATTACTCTAATTGACTCGAGTATATTTTTTTGCTTGAAATCAACTTGATAAATAGAACAAAATACTTGACTAGACTCAATAAATTATTTTACATATATTTTGTATATTATATTGAAATAATAAAATTGATTACTTAGGATAAAATTAAGGGTCAAATCTTACTAATGGTATGCGATGAAATTTTTTATTTTTAACTTATACACACACACACATATATTCTTCGAACTACTCACGACCTAAAGAGTCGACTAACTCACTATTCGAGTTTGACTCGAAATTCAAATCGAGTACTCTAAAATTTTCATGCCTTGCTCGTTTAGTTAACGAGCCAAGTTCGAACTTAGTAATTATCGAGTCGAGTTCGAGATACTCGCCAGTAACCCTGCTCGTTGCCCACCCCAAGTTAGTGTATAACACGCTATCGCTCGATTCCATCTCCTCTCAAATTCATTATTAAAGCTACAAACTCATCCATCCAAAAAGGATGCTGGATCCACTGAAAGAACTGTTGCCAATTATTACGCAATATTGTTTTTATTGCTTAATGTAATTCCAAAAATATTTACTTACTCCAAAGTTCATTGAGTGTTAAAGCAGCGTGTCCATGTTTCTATCCTCTTCTACTACATCTCTAATGAGATTCTAAACTATTTATATTACTTGTTCAACCCAAACACACCCCCTAGAAGTTTACTCGGACTTAAACAGAAAATAAACTCTTACTAAAAGTTGCGCAATCAAATAAATCTAGCTTTTAAGCCAAAAGAAAAGAAAAGTTCAGCTGAAAACTGCAACCAAACAGAAATATATGCACCAAAGAGAATATGTAGTTGCAAGCTTACGTGCTTACCTTTCATGTTCATCGCTCACCAATGCGATTCCGTTTGGTTGAAGGATTAGCCACAGGGATAAAAATGACAGAAATTTTAGAACAAAAGACAAACTTTAAGAATCCCTTCATAAATAAATAAGGACACTGAAAAAAAGCTCTCAAGGGAGCGATCAAATGTAATTTTCAAGCTTCTAGTACTTTTTCATGGTTAGCTAACATAGTCTAAATAAACTCTAAATCTCCCATAAATACTGCCATCAATAATAATTTTTACTTCTTCTGAGCAGCCAACATAAACTTTTTTTTTGGAAGGTAGCAGCCAACATAAACTTGCTAGCGTCTAAACCAACCATAAATACCACCAACTCTGTACATAATCCAGGATAATATATTACCTCTACTTGTATTTTTCATATTTACTCATATCATGCATTGTGGGAATTGCCTTCAACCAAGGAGGAATAGATTTGTATCTACTATCCAAATTGTTAAGTCCCTGATTAAATCCACCAGCCATTTGCGCAAGAGAGAGAAACTTATTGCAGTCCTTTGCCCCTATCTCCACAAACGCATGGACAAGCATGGTGATATGACTTGCCACAGTACCCTTGAAATGTGGTGAGCACTTGTTAGAGGTTGTCTGCACATTTTTAACTCCACCTTTCGTATCAGACCCGACTTGAACGCCCCCCTCTATGTACGCTTTGCATGCACCCAAGATATCTTGAGCATGCCTACGGAAATGTGCAATAACAAGTTCCTCAAAGTGCTGCAAAAAAACAGAGAAAAAAAAATTAGACTGCAGAAGATTTGCGGACCCAGGTTCTGTGTTCAGTGGGGGAAAAAACTTGTGATTTTCCTAATAAGGGCGGACCTAGAATAAACTTGTGCCGGCACGAGGGGACTCCAAGTGATGACCATTAAGGATCAAATTGGAGATACAAGAGTACATGTTTATATTTATGTGGCAATGCAAGTATTTCAGTTTAGTTTGTACAATTTCCCAATCAAGAATTCCTAATCAAGGGTCAATATTGGAATTACGTCATTGTTCGACAAGCACATTATTGCTTGTCAACTCACAAATACAAGTCTGTAATATAATTTTGTGTTTGGCTGTAAGGTTTTGCCACGGAAAAGTAAAAGGCGAAATGGCATAGCGTGCCAACAGGTAGTAATAGTAGTAACGGTATGTTCAGTGGGGAGAAAACCTGTGATACCACCAGTAGCAGTAGTAATGGTGTGTTCAATGGGGAGAAAACTTATGATACCACGACCTGATACTCAATACCTTATTACCATGCTTATAATCTGAACGTAAATAACTCTCAACAAGTTGAACAAACTCTTTTTCCGCGGGATATTAATGTTTCACTACTAGCATTTGCAATTGAGAACACATTTTACCTTTGGCGGCTTCCTCATTGTATACACCATTGTCTTCAATGATAAGATAAAGGTGTTTTCACTATAATTCTGAGAACTCAGTTCTCCAGCTGTAGATCCAGCCAATTTGGTGCAACCAGGTTCATTGAAGTAGGGCTTCTCGTTCAATATTAACGCCTGTATTGACACCAGCACTTGAAGCATGGTAGATACATTTGGGATCCATTTTTCGTTTTCTCTACCACTCCATGTGTTAAGGAGGCTCAGGCATACTTTTCCAGTATTATATAAATTGGGGTTGATTCGAAGACCACCAGAATGGTAGTATACATGCTGATAAAAGAAGTTGCATCATATTAGAACTAGAATATGCTTAAATAAAATATACAATCCCACATGAAAAGCTTGTCCACATACCGGTGGGACACAAGGATAATTGCTAGGAAAAAATATGTCAAAGAAGAAGAGCCCATCATGATAAGGAGTCCCCTGTGCTCCTACAATCACAGCCCTCATGAGGTCCATCCTCGATTCATAAACCCTGACGAATATTGTATCTGTTGACGATTACGAAAATAGAAAATGGATAAGGCATCTTCTCCAAAAGAAAGGCAACAGATTGCAAGAAGGTAAAAGCGAGATTAGAAGCAGATAACAAAACCATAGCCAAACGGAACTCAAAAAAAATATTTTCTTAATTTTTTACTTCGAGAGCAACAGACAAAATGATCGTGCAACTAAGCAACTAGCTACTTGCAAAAGAACAAAAAATTACCTGGCAAATCCTTCTCTAGAATCTTCCACTCCTCCTGTATTGCTTTGGCCCACTTCTTTAGTTGCTATAAAATAAAGAAGCAATTATTAACTCATTCCTCTCTTAACAAAAGAACGGCATAACCACGTGTAAATTGAAAAAAACCGTCACTCTCATTGAAGCTACCTGCGTTACTGGAGATCCATTTTTAGAATAGTGATGGTCGGAACAATCTTCAACAGTATCAAATTGTTTAAATACAAGGGGATTTTTAAAATCATCTTGATTTACATGGTCCTCGGTGTTAGATGTTGACCCTGATGGCACAGTTGAACCTTCAGCTGGATTAATGGCCCCATCAACGCCCAGACTTTCCTCAGGTGAGAGAAGAATAGCATCAGATGACTCTTTAATGATACCATCAACGGGAAAAGGTTGCTGGTAAAATGAAAAAGAACCCATCTTCACAGACTTGAGTGCATTTACTGAGTGAGAAAGTTTTGATGTGTCAAATTCTGGGGAAGTCAAAATTGATTTACCCTTGTCGGAAATCTTATTTTGAAAGTTGTAGGGATAAGACCTTTTCGAATAAGAGTCCCAGTGAGAAGGGACCTCTACAGAGCCCAGATCGTTATGTGCAGGATAATGCTCCGAGCTATCAGAAACACTAAACTTCCTTTCACTGCTGGGAAAGCCTGGAGAGTACCAAGGAACTCTCAAAGATGTTGCCATTTTCGAAATCAAATTATGCGAAATAGTCGAGACATTTGATTTATTCTTGTTTGGAGAAAACATTGGAAACGCCTGAGAAGAAAATTTGGTAACACAAGGTTGTTTAGCGGCCACCTGAGTCTGCCGACTTGAACTACTCAGGGAAGTCCAATTTTCCCCCCCAGAACGTAATGAGCTGGATCCACTGGTATCTAACTGAACCTCAGAAAAAGGATAGTTTGAACTAGTAATAGAACCTACTTTCTTCTGATTCTCAACAAGATCCGTAAACCAAGGAACCGGAACCTCAATTCCAGTTGGAATATCTATATTATCGAATTGGGCTTGTAGGAATGCATACTCATCTTCAAATACCGAACCGTCCTGCAACAAATCCATATAAGCCTCTTCGGAAACAAAGTCATGATCAGAAAATTCAATGCCAAGAGAATCATGTGCTCCTTGGACAGCAGTGTTTTCGGAAGATTGAACACCATCTGTTGCGTTGGTCGTAGCCATATTGTTACATGATGTATTGGCTGATTGCTGAAATAGGGGAAGAAAAGTATTACTCTGTGCAAACAAATGTTAGAACAATACATTGTTCGTCTAAAACAAAATAGCTATTACTAAAGTAACAACAAGAAATACTTCCATTACCTTGCCTTTGTAGCTGGAGTCAATTTCCTCGTCAATGGGCACGATAAAATCAGGATCATCATCTGGGTCAACACTAATTTCTTCATGATGTGCAACCTATGAAGAATCAATTTCAGAAATTACGCTTTTGTAAGAAGGCACAATTCAAACAGTGGCCTCTACTCACACAACCAAGGGCGGAGCCACACCCAGGCAAGGGCTAGCCCCAGGCCCCCCCTTGCTTTTCAGTTGATATAAAAAAACCGTGCACATTCAGCACAACATTACCTCTTGTCCTAGTGGCTAAATAGCTGCATTGCCAGCAAAGAGGTCTGGGATCAAGTCCCCACACATGTGGCTTTTTTATTCTCTCTATATTCACCTTTTTAATTACTCCCAAACCCCTCATCTTTTAAATTTATTCCAATCACCCCCTAAAAATATTTACTAATTTGATCATATTGGCTTAAAATTATCGAAATTGGGTACAAATATTATTATAAATTTTGTCTTTTTGCTACATTAAGTTAAGAAAGTTATATTTCTCAGTTTCATAAAAGAAATTATCTAGAAATTTCATCTAATCTTTTTTTATTTTAAGATGTTTGTTATTAAAAATTAAAAGAAGATTTTCAAAATAATTTTCTATGTATTTCTTGTATCAATCTTATTTGATTTGTAGCCACTATTTTTATTTTGACATATTTTATACATAAATCGGGCCCTCCCTTGAACAAAATCCTGGCTCCGCCCCTGCATGCAACATGCTTAAAATAATACGGAAAGGGGAAAATGTCGCCAGCTAATGCAGACAATCAAGGCACAATCTCAAAGTTAGCAAGATTCAATGTTTTCATCTGAAAACCAAGTAACCTTCTGTCAGTGATGGACACTTGAGATACAGTATGGATAGTTGATACTACATAACAAGAATAACACTCACCGACAGAACAGAGAGAAGACCAAGCAAAGAAGCCAAATAGGGAACAAAAAACATCCCCTTTCAAACCAAGTGGCGTCAGCTTGAACTAAAGTGTCTCAAACCAAACTGACTGTTCGAACGGTTTGAACATCCTTTCAGACAAATGCTGACTGCAGGCATATTTATTCTACGCGTTTAATTTTTTTTTCCTATCTAAACTGCACCCATTTGTTTATTTTTCTTTTTTAGTTACTTCTCTTTTACTTTATAGAACTTATTTTTCTAGTTGGTTAGGTTGCAACTTATCTTTCTAGTTGGTTAGATTGCTTTTAATAACAAGTACATTGTACTAACCTAGTTAGGGTTTTAACTTTTGTTCAGAATGAGCGAATCATGCAAGGTATGTGAGATTGTTACATGTCTTGGAGTTAGGAACCTTACGGATCTTGTACTCTAAACATCTAAATTTAATTTGTCAGGAAATGGGTTTGCTCTTGTTCCCAAGTCGCATATTAGAATGATCTTGTCTGCCAATACAAGTGATGGAACTATTGCAATGCATTATGGAGATATGTTAGAGAGTGAGTCTTTAATCGCAGAGGAGAATCTTCCTACATTGCCTAATGCTGTGAGTTCCTAGTGCACATCTGTAAATTTCTTGCAATGCATATTGTGGACCAGAATTGTATTCAGTTATTTGTATCTTAACGGATTAACATCTCCAGGAGATGTAATTAGGTCTTCTGTGCGTCAATTATTTTCTTTTTTAGAGGTGAAAATTTGTGAACTTACATTGACGTGTTTTATTGCAAATTTGTAATTGTGTGTACTTCACAATTGTATTACTTTTGTCTTATGCATTTATTCTTCCTGTAACAGCATCTTGCGGATTTGCTTGCGGCACAGTTATCTTCATTGGTAAGTTCATTCAAATTGTTGTTTTATATTTATAGTTCAAGTTGCTGCCTTTATTTTGCATAACTGGACTGAGACAATCTGATTATGAAGATGGCTCGTGAAGGATATGAGTTTGAAGATAAAATCCATCCAAAACCAATCCGTGTGAATCATGCTCAGCAGAATGCCTCTGGCATGCCTCAGACTAATGCAGGAATGGAGATTCAACAATATTCTGATGCAGTTTCAGGCCAGCAGCAATGTAATGAAGTTGCAAGGCCAACCAATAGCGGAAATCAACCTCTAACCCCGAACCAGAATGTAAATAGCCCAAGGATGCTGCCACCTCAAAACCCTCATGCCTTGCAGATATCTCAAGGGTTCTTTCCCAGTGGGTCGGGACCTGCTAGGCCTCAACAAAATGAACCTCACTCATCATTACAACAGCAGCCTAGTCAATTACAAAGATCACCAGTTATGCTTCCGCCAAATCAACTCCCTCAAGTGAGTGCACTAGGGCAAAACTCAAATGCGCTCTTGGGTAGTAATCAAATGCTTTACAAACCCTCTCACCTTCAGTATCAGCTGATGCAGCAGCAACAGCAGCAGCCACCAAGGAAAATGATGATGGGTATGGGGGGGAACATTGTTAATAATGTGACTGGGCTTGGAGGACTGGGTAATGTGATTGGTATGGGGGGGCCAAGGGGGATCAGGGCCCCAACAATTTCGGGCCCAATGGGCCCTATCTCTGGCATGGGCCAGAATCCAATGAATATAAGTGCGACCTCAAATATTAGCAATGCAATAAGCCAGCAAATACGTCAGTTGAATCCTCAGACTCTCATGGCTGCAAGGCTAAGGATGGCAAACAGAGGTATGATGGGAGGCGGAGCTCAATCAAGTTTAGGTGGCATTGCTGGAGCCAGACAGATGCATCCTGGTTCATCGGGGCTTCCAATGTTGGGCCATTCTCTTAATAGGGATATTAACCTAGTGCAGAGATCTGCAATGGGAACCATGGCCCCACCTAAGTTCATTCCAGGGATGAACATTTATACAAATCCACAACTCCAACAACAGCAGCAGCAGCAGCAACAAATGCAGCTGCAATCACAGCAGATTCAACAACACCAACAATTTCAGCAACACCAGTTACAACAGCAGCAGGATGCGTCATCACCTTTACAAGCAGTTGTCTCACCACCGCAGGTGTGCATGTTACTATTTTCATTTTGGCTTTGGAATAAAAAATGTTGATCTGTTCTCACTGAAATGAACCAAAAAGTTCCCGTTTCAAGAATAGGTGACTGATAGCTCACGCCTTGGCTACTTTCGCCAAAACTTGGCAAAAAACCATCAATCATCCAAGCCTTAAAATCCAAATGATTGGCAAACAACCATACAAATTTATATATAATGAATCAATGAGGGCCTTTTGTTGTTTTCAGAATTTTCAGTTTCGCAGTTCTTGTTTTTACTTGTTTCCGGACTGAAAGTTGTTAGGATAATTCTCTGGACTTTTCTGGGAAACCTATCTGCTAACCGGTTTTTTTATGGTGTATTTTTTCAAACAACATAACATTTTCTCGAAATGTCATCAAAAGTACCCTTAGTTGTGAAGACGCATATTTCTTTAATTGCAACTTATACCAAAACTAGATTTTATATACTTTGGGTTACTTTTTTGAGACGTTTATGCGGAAGACGAATTTCTGATTGTTACCGTTTGGTATTGTACAGCAGCTGAGCCAACAATCCCAACAGCAGCAGCAACAGCAGCAACAAGCTAGCCCACAGCAAATGAGTCAGCGAAATCAAATGAGCCCACAACAAATGAGTCAAAGAACTCCAATGAGCCCACAACTGAGCTCAGGAGCCATGCATTCCTTAAACATTGGTAACGCAGATGCTTGTCCAGCTAGCCCTCATAATAGCTCACAGACCTTGGGCTCGGTTAGTAGCATAGCAAATTCTCCGATGGAGCAGCTACAAGGTGCTAACAAAAACAGTTCAGTTGGCAATGCATAATTGAAAATCGTGATTTCAAGCAGTCGACCAATTTCCAGTACGAGATGAGATGGAGATTAGTCAAGTAAGAGGAATGTTATACTGTAAATATAGGATCATAAAATGATCAAGCCTGGGGGGGGCTTCACAAGATCGAGATTTCAAAGTCGGCCAATTTCTAGCATGTGTTTTTTGTATCTTGTGAGTTTTTATGAGGATTATTTTCGTCAAGACGGTCACTTTCAAGTGAAATTATTATTCTTTTCATCCTTTAAGATGGATTGCTTCGTCAAGGTATGTTGGTGAAATTTAGCCTAGTTCAGATATGTGTATATGCAGGACATAATAATATTGTACCTAATTGATTCTATAGTCATTTGAGATTTTATTACAAACTCTAAGATGCATCATTATCACGCCCCGATTTCTCTAGAATTCGAAGCCCGAGAAAGTTATCGGATTCCAAATGTCACGGCACGATAGTTCTTCACCTACGTTAAGCCACAATAATGCCAGAACAGAAGGGGTTCGAGGATTCTGGAATTGTCCAGATGGATCCGGAAGGTTCCGAAACATGTTAGAGACTTCTTGTAAATACTAGTAGAGTATAGATTGTTCTAGTGGGGACTAGAACCTTCTAAAATATTACGGATGTAAATAGAAGGAACTAGAAGGTAGGAGAAAAGCCTAATTCTAGAATATTCTATAAACTAGTATAAAAGGTGAGTACTCCACTCATTTGTAAAGAACAAGCAACTCATTCCAACCTAGAGTGAATATAAGTGAGAAAGTTTCTCCTAGATTGTGCACTCTACTTTCTCTCTAGCTTTCTACTTGTTTGTGTGTGTAGCTTTCGCTTCTTAGTAGAGAGAGTTGAGCGAGTCTAAGGCTGACTTAGCCAAGTGCCGCATGGGTAGTCTTGAGAAAACTAACCCCGTGACACAAATTACCCGATGAGTGAGTGTATTATGTCCACGTCATAATAAAGTATAAATATCTACGTAATCATAACATAATAATTGTCTCCAAATATAACATCAACTCCTCTTTGTCTACAATAATGATCCATATAATTAAATTTGACAACTTGGCTTCGAGACCCATCAATAAAAGTCTCAAACTGAAATAAAA
>MKEJ01085378.1:0-17162 GCA_001753735.1 Embelia ribes | reverse complement strand
TTTATGTCTTATAATTTAAGCAAACTTCATTGCAGCACAAACCTAATGTACATTGAATTATATGAAAAAATTTCGGGTCGTTGCAAGTTGCCACACCTTCAACGGAAATACCACCGCTCCAAACTCGAGATCATGAGTTGGGTAATTATTCTCATGAACCTTCAAATGCCTCAACGCATAGGCTACAACCTTTCTGAGTTGCATCAATATGCAACATAGTCCTTCTTTCGATGCATCGCAATACACCTTGTTGCCAAGCCCTTGCTCTGGAATAATGGGAATAGGAGCCAAGGTGAGCAAATCCATAAGTTGTAGAAAAGACTCCTTGCACTTCGCATCCCACTCAAACTTCAATGCCTTGCGAGTAAGCCTTGTAATCATGGCTGCCAATCAAGAAAAGTCTTGAATGAACCATCTATAGTACCCGACCAATCCCAAGAAATTGCGAATCTTAAACACAAACTTAGGATGCTCTGAATTCATCACCGCCTCAACCTTCACCGGATTCACAGCAACTTCGCCTTCTGAAACCACATGCCTGAAATTTGTATATTTTTCAAAATTTTGTAATCATAAAAAATAATTTATTTTAATTTTAAATTATTGGGGCAACAAACTCAATCTTTTTTATGATGACAATCTTTTTTGTTAAAATTAAACAATTTTTTATTCAAATAAGGGCATAATGTGCTAATATTTAATTTTTTCCTTTTTTTAATTTAAATGTTCAACATGTTATAGCATATTTGTTAGGCACATAAGTCGAGCAATGTGTAATGCAAATGACTATGTGCAATGATACAACTAAGATATACTTACAACATTTCAATAATATAATCAAAGAGCAAAATATGAAACATAAACAAAATCACATAAGTTTAAGGACACTATAAAACAAACATAGAAGTTCAAAACATGAACAACACACTAAAAATCTCAAACAACCTAAGGTTAAATGAACAACCACTTGAACAAGTATGATAAAAATAAGAACATAAACATAAACCTAAGCAAATGATAATAACGAATAACAACATCAAGGAAATTCCCCGTAGATAGTGAATCTATAGCAACACAAGTTTTCTTCCCCATTGTCATCGTCAAAAAGCGAATCAATCGGAGGTCTTAGACACTAGCTTCTCATCGTCACTGGAAGGATCATGAGCTGTGAAAGCCTCATGCGCAGGCATGCCCTGAGTGGCACGAAGATGATCATATAGTGCAATCTGATGCACCTTGTTAAGCTTGTACTCTTGCTGTCGTCATCGACCATTGTGAATAATAAGGTTCCAAATCTTTATCATCCAGGAAGTAGAGTTATGGCGATAACGAGAAGGACGAACAATGTTGAAATCAACAACAGAAGGATGAGACTCACGACGTGGAGGAGAAGTGGGAGGAGGAAGAGAAGGTGGATGAAAAACTTCTGAGGGTATAGCCCCCTCATTGTTAGCAAGAGCTGCCCGCACTAACGCTAACCCAATGAGCTAGGATCCCAAAAATATGAGCTTGCTTATGGGAAGTAATAGTGATAGCACTAATGGGGGAGATAGTAAAATAGGTAAAAGGAATATGGAAATGTTGAAATAGAGATATAAGAGCAAACCCGTAAGGAAGTCTTAGGGACGAAGAACTAATGCTCTTATGCATGTGAAACATAAAAGCGCCCGCAAAATCATATTGAAATCGATGCTTAAAAGCATAGATATAGAATATTTGGTGATTTGTCACCATGTCTTTTGAACTTTTCTAAGGGAACAAAATCCGAAGAATAGTTCTATGAGTTAGAAACTCTTGAAAAAATAGGCAATTAGAAGGCCAATCCTGCCTATCAAGTTTAGGAACAGTACCTGGCAGAAAAAGATCATTCAAAATATCTTCACCAGTAGTAATTGTCCCCAATCAGTGTCAAGACCACCAAATAAAATATTGCCTTGACCAAAATCAAATAGATGCCTAACTTCCTCTTTCAACATCGTGAGATTCATCCAAGCGATGCGGGAAATGAAACTAACATGACGATGATTATGAAATTTAACATCAAGATTTTAATAAAAATCTTGCACAAGATTAGAATAACTGGTAAGTTGAATATCACAAAGTGTACGAAAACCGAGTTGGGTAAGCCAATGAACAAAAAAATAGCCCGAGTTTAGCCATTAATGGACCAAGATCAAGATAATGAGGTTGAATGACAATACGAATAGAAATGTTAGTGTTATACCTTTCTTTATGTACCAGTGAGCGGAAACGCGGATTGTGTAGTAGTGGAACCTTTAGTAGAGGAATAGGATCCGGAGAAGGAACCTTGGGTGGTTAAAGCAGCACCGCTGCGGTGACGTATTGGTGGAGGTGGTGGTTCATCTGCAGCATGAAATCTGATGGGATGACATTGTGTGGAAGAGCAAGATTTTTGCACCATTGCAAAAATGGAGAAAAATGATGGGAAAAAAATGATAATTTAAGGGTTATGCTTTCGGAGAAGAAGGAGGATAAAGAATGGGAGAAAGGAGAAAATGAGAAGGAAGAATATTGTTCTTATTTTGATCAATCCGACTTTGTCCGATAGTCTGTCCATTGGTCTGAGGCGTCGGACAAAGGATCGGATGGCCTAAAAGGTGAAAAGTTCAAAAGTCAGTAAAAAACTGATTCCCGCCACTCCGAGTCGACTTCCAAGGGTCGGATAAGGAGTCTTACATATATAAAATGCTACTATAAGCTTAACGTGTATAAGTCATACAAATATCAAATTATGATATGTTAACACATGCGCATGCCCAATTCTCGACGAATAAACACAAATTGTTCTTCATTCAATGGTTTTGTAAGAATATCGGCTAATTGCTTATCCGTACTTACATAATTCAAAACAATATCGCCTTTTTGTACATGGTCTCGGAAGAACTGATGTCTAATTTCAATATATTTTGAGCGAGAGTGTTTAATGGGATTTTTCAAAAGATAAATTATACTTGTGTTATCACACATAATCGGAACATGATCACACAAACAACCAAAGTCACACAATTAATGAATCATCCAAAGAATTTATGCATAACAATTACTTGCTGTGATGTATTCCACCTCACCCGTAGAAAGTGCAACAATATTTTACTTCTTACTAAACCATGAAATAAGTGCATGTCCTAGGAAGTTACAAGTGCCGCTAGTACTTTTACTGTCGAAATGACTACAGGAAAAATCGGCATCGAAATAACCTACAAGATCAAAATTTGTGCTTCTAGGGTAAAATAGACCTAAATCATGCGTACCTACAAGATATCGAAATATGCGCTTAACGGCTACAACATGCGATTCTTTAGGACAAGATTGAAATGTAACACATAAACATATGCTAAACATAATATCGGGCCTACTCATGGTTAAATAAAATAATGAGATGATCATACCTCATTAGAGTTTTTCACCTACCTTTTTGCTTGATTTGTCTTTGTCAAGCTTAGATGTTGGACTCATTGGAGTCCGCATTAGTTCGACGTCATCCATCTTGAATTGTTTGAGCAAGTTGCGTATATATTTCGCTTGGTTGATATATACACCTTCCGATGTTTACTTGATATCAATCCGAGAAAGAAGTTTGAGCTCCCCCATCATGCTCATCTCGAATTCACCTTGCATATACTCGGAAAATTCCTTGCATATAGATTCGTTAGTAGTACCGAAGATAATATCATCAACTTAAATTTGAACTAAAAGCACGTCATGTTCATATTTTTTGATAAAAAGGGTGGTATCGAGTGTGCATCTCACAAAACCTTTTTCAAGAAGAAATTTACTTGAACAATCATACCAAGCCCTTGGTGCTTGTTTTTAAACCATATAATATTTTATGCAATTGATAGACATAATCCAGATGATCGCGACGTTCAAAACCGGGAGGTTGTTTAACATAAACTTCCTTCATTATAAATCCATTTAAAAAAGTACTTTTCACATCCATTTGATAAAGTATAAAATTTTTAAATGATGCAAATGTAAGTAACATGCGAATAGCTTTTACGCTAGCTATAAGGGCAAATGTTTCATCAAAATCAATACCCTCTTCTTGATTGTAACTTTGGGCAGCAAGACGTACTTTGTTTCTAATAACGATACCAGATTTATCCATCTTATTTCTAAAAACCCATTTCGTGTCTATAATCTAATGCTTCTTAGGCCTAGGGACTAAAGTCAGAACGTTACTACCCTCGAACTGATTTAACTATTCTTGCATAGCAAACATCCAACTTTCATCAAAGTCGGCCTCACTAATGTTCTTAGGCTCTACTTATGATAAAAATATGGTATGATTCACAATATTATGTAATGAAGAACGAGTTCTAACACTATCATCGGGATTACCGATGATTTGATCGAGAGGATAATAAGTTACAAATCTCCATTCCTTTGGAAAGTTGGAGTGTTCTACAATTGGACTTTATAAGTTTTGTTGAAGTTAAGCACTCATCGGTGCATCTTGGCTAGCTACTTAGTTAGAATCATCAAATATAGGTGCGCTAACTTATCAACATCATCAACGTTAATAACACTTTTAATAACAAATAACGACTCTTAAAAATCAACATGATGGACTCTTCTACAACTAAAGTGCATTTATTAAAAACATGATAGGCTCTACTATGCATGGAATATCCTTAAAAGATGGCCTCGTTGGACTTGGCATCAAATTTGCCTAAGTTGTCTTTGCCACTATTTAGGACATAACATTTACAACCAAATACACTCAAATAATTAATATTAGGCTTCCTATAATTGCAAAGTTTATAAGGAGTCTTCTTTAGAATGGGTCAGATGATTATCCTATTCATTATGTAGCATGCGGTTTTTACGCTTCGGCCCAAAAATATTTTGGCAAATTGTTTTCGCAAAGCATGGTCCATGCCATTTCTTCCAGGGTTCTATTTTCCCTTTTCGTTACACCATTTTATTGTGGCATCGTAGGTGCGGAAAAGTTATGTTAGATACCATTTTCATCGCAATAAGTTTGAAATGGTGTGTTCTCAAACTCTTTACCATGATCGGTCCTTATACTAGTGATCAGAAAACCCTTTTTGTTTTAGATCCTCTAACACAAAGAAGAGAACTTGTGAAATGTATGATCTTTATGTGATAAAAATACAACCCACGTGAACCTATTAAATTCCTCAATCATGACTAATGCATATGCTTTGCCACCAAGCGATATAGTGCAAGAGGATCCGAATAAATCCATATACTAATTTGAGACAGCTTGTAGTGGATATGATGTTTGTATCATGAAAAGAGACTCTTGTTTGTTAATTGGCATGCATGGCAAAGTCCATCATTTGAAAATGCAATTTTCGGTAAGCCAATGACAAGTTCTTTTTGTGAAACTTTGTATGTGCTAATTTTCTATGCCACAACCAATTACTATCGCTAATTGCGACCAAACATTTAACATTGTCATTAGATGTACTTTTAATATCAAACATGTAAACATTTTTATGTTGATGACCTTCAAGCAATATACTATTATTATGTATGCTATGAATTGTGCAATGCGTTTTATCAAATATGACCTTAAAGCCTTTATCGCAAAGTTGACTAATTCTAAGTAAATTATACTTAAGACCACTGACTAGTAATACATTTTCTATTATAGGATTAGGAGTGATATTGACACTTCCGATACCGATGATCTTTTCTTTGTTGTTGTCTCTAAAAGTGACAAATCCGTCGTTCTTTGACTTGAGGGTTGTGAATTTGCTTTCGTCACCCGTCATATGTCTAGAGCATCCGCTATCCAAGAACTGCTTGTCTTCTTTCATCTTCGACTTTAGGTAAACCTACAATAGAAAATGGTCATTTTGGTACCCTAAGTATTTTGGAGTCCGGGAGTATTAGTGATTGGGATCTTAGGAACCCATTGCAGATTCTTTGGAACAATAAACTGAAAAGGCATTTATATGATAAGTGTTCGTATTTACTACAATAAACACATTTGTTTTTAAAATGTTTATGAGTAGCTTTTGTAAAACAATTTTGATATGACTTTCTTGAAATAGTTTATATTATATTCCCACTTTATCGTACATACCTTATTGAGAAGTACGGATTTGGTCTAATATTTCTCGACCTTTTGTGAATTTAGACAAAGTAAGTTCTAGCTTACTGACCTTTTTTTCTAAATTCATTTTCTCATTATCATGTGCATAAATTTTTTAAGTTAACTCCCCATTCTTCTTTTTTAAACAATCGTTTTCAAATTTCACAAAATCAAGATCTTTATTTAAGGAAGTAAGTAGCTTCTTGAATGCCTTGTTCTTATAACAAACTTTCTCAAATTCATTCATAAATTCATCAAATGCATTTTGCAACTCATCATGAGAAAACGATTCTTGATAAGAAATGTATACCTCTTCGGGTTTATCATCGATGGCCATGAGACACAAGTTTGCGATCTCATATTCTTCATCAGAAGATAAATTATCTGAGTTGCTCCTCCATACCACAAGCATTGCCTTCTTCTTTTCCTTCTTGTTCTTCCATTCCTTCTTGAGTAGAGGACATTCCACCTTAATATGCCCTATTTTGAGACATTTGAAAGAAGTTAATTCATTCGACTTAGAAGACTCACCTTTGGAGGAATCTTTCAGCTTGAAGGGTTCTCCTTTTGAGTAGTCTTTATGTTGGAATTTCCTTCCATCATTCTTGTTCTGTTTGACAAACTTGTTGAATCTACAAGCAAAAAACGCCATGTCTTTATCATCACTTGATTCCTTATCCGAGATTTCTGGATACTACTTTTGAGGGAAATCCCTTTATTTTTCTTGTCCTTCTTCTCTTACTCGTCATGCTTGGCTATCGTCATCTTGTGAGTGATTAGAAAACCAACAAACTCATTGAGAGTGAATGTGTCAAGGTTGCGTGCTTGAAGTATTACTGTGACCTTCCCGTGCCAAGCTCAAGGTAGACCGGAGTAAAATCTTTCAGTTCTTTTAAAACTATTTGTTTAGACTCTGCGACTTCTTTCGTAGGATGAATATAACCATATGTAATTTTTTTCAAAGTATCTATGTCATATACAGTAAGAAAGATTTTTATGCATGCTTTCCAATACATGTAGTTTGAGCCATTGAAGAAATGAGGTTTCGTGATAGAATGGCCTTCAACTACGTTATTGCTTATGAAGTTTGCCATAAATCGAAATACAACGATTTGTTAAAATTAAAAATGATTTTGTTGAGTCCCGCTCTGATACCAAATATTGAACCAAAATGGCAAATTAAGAGGGGGTGAATTGATTTTCTTTAAAAAATTAATGAGTAAAAATATTTTTTCTCTTTTTTAAAAGATGTGTTGTGATATAATGAATGAACAAGTGTTAACAATAAAGAAAATATCAGAAAATAAAATGCGAGAAAGAAATACTACACTGTAATTTATAGTGGTTGGTAATAGTCTTTCCCGACAATGAATCAATATAACCCCTATATCCACTCTTCAAGGTTGTTCACCTTGAGTTTCCTCTAGTATGAAATGTAAACCTTTACACCCTAAAGGACCGATTAATCTTCCGAATCCTAACCGTAACCGAAACTAAGTAGTTTTCCGGGTACTACATGAAACTAAACCCTTGAGCTATCCGAGTTGCTTAGTTCAAGCTTATACTCACAATCCGAGCACAATCGCTCTTAAACTGCCCAAAACTTACTCAAGCTTGAGAGTTTATAATCCACTCTCAAGTTTTACAATAATGATGAAATAAAAAATCTCACTCAATATACCCTTACAAACTGATTTTTCAAGTATAAGCACAGATAAAAAGGAACTTGAGAAAATAACTTTTGGCTTTTGTTTCTAGCTTTTGGCTCTTAGATTTCTTGACCTTGTACTTTTCAAGGAGTATAAGAGTGATATATATAGATATAAACATACCTCATATTTTGCATGAACTTATGTTTTGCATGGCCCTGTGTTTGGCATGGCCTCATTTTGGCATGACCTCATGTTTTATATGGCCTCGTGTTTGATATGGTCTCGTATTTGATATGGCCTCGAATTTGATATGACCTCATTTTTTGCATGTTTTGAAGATGCTAAAACTGTATATACTCAGTAAAAATATTAATAAAATAAAGATACAAGAATTCCTATATTTTTCACAATTTTGTAATCATCACAAATAATTTATTTTAATTTTAAAATCTTTGGGAAACATCATATCTATTTAGACTCAAATTTATGTCTATTACATGATTTATAATCAATTTAATAGCATTTTGAAATAAGTTTTCAGATCTGTCTAAGGGTTGATTGTTCGGTATTTTGACCATATCTCATAAACCGTAGATCATTTAAGCCCAAATTTATAGTTAGAAAAGATATTTTATTTATCTATAACTTTTATGGTTTGAGAAAAAATTAATTTAAGCCCTAAAGAGGTCAAATCATAGCTCAAAATACTCGAGTTGCAGCAGAATATCAAACTAACAGTAGCTCGGTAATTTGGTAATATTTCTCAAATCATAACTCCTTCTAAACTTAAATTTTACAGTTAGAAAGATATCTCAATTATTTACAACTTTATACTTAGTATAATTTAATTTGAATTGTAGATAGGTCAAATCAGTGTTCGAAATACTCGAATAGAACAAATTTCAGAGAAGATAGAAATTTAACTTCGATTTCATATAAATTTTTTAATCAGCTTTAACAATCTCAAAACTAACATTTTTTTCATTAGTTCAATAGTATATGATTTAAATTCTGGAGCGTACTTACACGAAGATAAATTCACCTCGAAAAGCTCGAAAACTCCTCCCAAAAACTTGTCAACCCAAACACGAGCCTTGAAAAGACGACGGGGAGTTTAGGAACCCAAAGTTCCACCTGTTTTCTCTCTCTCTCGTTTTTTTTTAGTGCGTCTCTTGGTGTGATTTATAACAAGAAACACACTTTTATACCTGAGCAAAGGCATGAGACATGCCATTTCACACCACATGAAATTATATTTCTCCAAACTTCATCTTGAAATCTTGTCGTAGGTAAGAACTTCTTCTTTAAAATTTGTTGTAGGTATGCAAGATGACATTTGGTTCTTACATGATCTTACAAAAATAATTAGAAGTTTTTACTAATAATTAAGGGAAAATTTATCAAATCCATAATTCCTAAAAAGAGAGATTAGTCACCAAAAAGATGAAGAAAAGTAATGAAAGCGGGGTTTATAGAGCAGATAGCAACCATGAGTATAATTAGAAGTTTCTTATTGAATGTACTTTCTTTGTATATCTTGTCTTTTTTATTATAACATCTTTAATTCCGCCCCCCCAAAAAAAACAGTACAGACAGAAATTACAGTTTCGGCTACTTTATTCAATTTCATCACAATCGAGTCCATAAATTTTCTCCGACAACCTCACGGAACCGTATCCGAATCAAACCTGTTGCTTCCACCCATTCTAATTTTTGATATGATTCTAGCAGCATACACCTCTATGCCAACCCCTGGTTGAGGCACAAAAATGTCCACATCATCGTCCCACGTATTATCCGCCAAATCAATTTTCTTCATCTCTTCTCTCTTTTTATATCTTCGCCATGCTACCTGTATGTAACACGCTGCCCAAGTCCGCCATTGGTGGGAGTAAAACCGAAACTTGTGTATCAGCTTTCTGCTGTGAAGAACCCTGAATTGGAGCGCAACGAATTTCAAATCTTCGGACGCAAGAGAAAATGCCTCAACTTCAGAAATGGCCTTGACAGTGCGCGTGGAAGACGGGAGTATGCTAGTTGGGCGGTCTAGAGCCCACATCAGCAGTTCTTCGCCACAGAAGTTTCCTGGTCCCAGACGCGACGAGTTGAAAAACCCTATTTGCCCTCCGTTGGTGGTGGAAGAATCGAGGTGGCCTCGGATTATGAAGAACATTTCTCCAACGGGGTCCCCCTCACGCACTAGATATGTGTTTTCGGTGTAGAGAGCTGGTTGGAGCCTCTCGGATATTCCGTCCAAGATTTGCTCATCCATTTGATCAAATAGGGGAACCTGTTTTCAGAAATTGATGTCATTTGGACATTAATTTCTAGGTGAATGACATGATGATTTTCATAACTGTAGATGAAATTTATAGACCTTTGTAGATTAAATACCAATACTACGAGTCTCAAAATATTGAAAAATTGGTAGTATTGTTCCTTATTTTTTTCATTTTTCCTAATGTTTAAAGGCCCTAACTTGCCAAGGGTAGCATGTTATTAGCCAGATCATATAGGATGGCTATCTCTGTTTCCTATTTCTAATGGAACGAGTCCGTGACCAATAAGTCGCAATAGAGACATATTTGGCCATAACCTAGAGAAATTTTAAGTTAGAATTTTAAATACCACTAATATTAATTTCAAAAAATGTTGTGCCAACTATGATACTTAGATATCATGTAAACACAAAAGATTTACAAATAGCCCACATCATTCAAGATGCCTTTCACTTCGTATCCCTCTGCTGCTAGACCAAGTTTAAATTAGATATTATGTTGGGAATTGGGATGTAAAAATTGTTTGAAACCAAAATCGTCGGACCTAATTTAGACCTAATCTAAAGGCAAATACATTGGAGCTCCTTGGTCCAATCTTATCACTTATTTAAAATTTTGGGACATTTCTGTTACAAACTTACAATATAAACCGTAGAGACCAAATAGTAGTTTTTAACTGTAGTTTTACTTTTAAGTTTTAAAATTAAGTTTTCTGTTCCTGGGTATGAAACAAAAACTAGAAAATGTTATTGGGATCAAAACAGCTTTGTTTCCTATACTTTCTGTTTCCAAGTTCTAGGAAAGGCAACTACTTTTTCAAAAGTTGGAGTTAAAAAAGAATGATATTACTCTTCTAACTAAATCGTGGCATAGGTGGTGGTTGATTTTCCTCTGGAGATCCTTGGGGAGAGAATTCATGATGGACTTTTCATCAACTCCCCGGGTAGCCACCCACTTGTACTGATCATACTTGCGTATAGATTTTCGCAACTTTGACGGGATTTGGCGATAATGCATCCACTGTTCGGTATCGGTTCTCTTCTGCCTCCACTCTTCAAGGCGAAGCGAGGTAGACTGCAGGTATCTCTGCCAATCATTCACAGATGCTAAGTGGTTTGTTGCACAGTTTTCGTGAAATTTAACATTTTCATGCAGAACAAAGTGAGCTCAAAACAGAAAATATTTTCAACTTGTTTGTGTTATAAAGTTTAATAGATTGAATCCATTTTCTGATTTGTTGGTATAGGTGGATACGGAAGTGGCGGTGGCACATAGTTTAATCTTCATTGTTTGGAGAAGTATAGACATTCATAGTTCAGAAATTATAGTTTTTGATTTGTGAACCAAAAAATGGAAACACAATACAGTCAAGCGCATAGTTTGAAGAATGGGATTGGGATTAGGTGACAGGCCATGACTTACTTGCATATTTCCGACTTGTCCTGCTAGAAGAACCAGCCCGACACATGCTATAAGATTCACAAATATATTTTCTCCAACATACCCGGCTGTGGCAAGATTATTACCTACAGATCTGCAAACACAGGTAGAATTACGCCATTAAAACAGAAAGAAAAAAAAAAAGTAACGAACATAAGCAGCAATATCATGTAACTACTATTGATAGTTAACTCGGTGAAGAATTTACACTAGGCTCTGCAATCCCCAATAAAAGCAGAAGAAGTACGTCTTAATGAACTTCTCGGAAAGAGCATAATTTTGCAGTGCCAGTCTATATATCCCGTATTCATAGTAGGTACCATATGGGTCGCATAGATTCGTTACATTAGTCGATGAAAACCAAGCTTCCCTCCTACTTTCATTCAGCGTTCGACAGTCGAAAAAATCATATTCGCACGTTTGGTTCTCCTGATCGCACACACTTTTCCAGCATGCTTCTTGTCTTTCCAGAGTTAGGAGGTACCAACAAGCTCCCGAAACCTGTTTTAAGAATTGGAATTTCATAAATAGAAAGCAAGTTTTTTTTTTTTTTTCATTATTATTTTTTGAATAACGTAAATGTAAAGTGGACATACATTGCTCATGATGTAGAAGAGCAACACATTATAAGCAGCGCCCACCCATGCTGTTTCGGTCATTTTTCCTGTGTCCTTAACTATCTTCGATGAGAGTGGGCATAGCAAATAAAGTCTCAAAATATATTGTGTAATGGGGATGAACCTTAGAACAACTCTTGAATCTGCAGTCAGCGATGTGGTCGCTTTCGGTATAATAACCCAAGTCATAACCTGAAATCATATCATATCAAATCATATCATATTAATAATATAAAAGCCAGGTCTACGCGCCGTGGACGCGATAAGCGGTACTCCCATTGCACGCCAAGTGGCACTCTAAGTATCCCTCAAACTTTGCTCCATGTGTCAAAATTTAATGCAATTCAAAAGGCATATCAGTTGCCCTTTTGGCTACAGTTTTGAATTGACAAACGCATGTTATAAAACCCATCCAAAGTTAAAAACCAAAGGCTTATAAAACTCATTCAATGCTTTCTGTTACAAGCTGTTAAAGCCCTTTAAAAAGTTTTGTGTTGAAAAAATATATAATAACCAAGTATGGAAATCTGGAAGGGTTTTCCAAAAGTTATTTGTTAAAGCACAGGGCTGGAATATGAAATTGTTGCCACATGTTCAATTTCATTTTGTGAATTTCTCACAACGAATTGACAAGATCAACATGTTGATAAAATATTCATATTTCATCATTGGTTTCCATAAATTATTTTCCGAACCCAGGTAATGGTAAAAATCCCATGGCCATTTTTGATGTGTTGCCATTAATGTTTTGGGTCATGGAAATTTAATGAGATATTATGGGTAATGGAAATTTTAGAGCTTTTTTATCTTTTCAAATTCTAGATACCTGAAAAATGAAATTTATGCCGAATTAAATGAAATTCATACAAGTTACAATTTTATACCAAAACAAATTCTAGATACCTAAAAAACTGAAATTTATGCCAAATTAAATAAAATTCATACAAATTACAACTTTCTACCAAAGTAAATGATTCAAAATGAAATATTCAATCATAAAGGACATTCATTTTTTGCTTGAGCACTTTTATTTGTATTTGTCCATCAAATTTCAAAGGTTAATAACAAATGGCATTGTACGATTACCATCACCAAAATGACGAAACATAGCAAATTTCAAGTCAATGTATTGAAGCTCCTAAAAAATAAATTTGACATTAGATATGGTATTAAATAATCTATTTGGTCCTAAATAATCACAAAAAAAAAAAACAATGACATATAATATTATATCATATACAATAAACTAAAAACGAGTTTTTGTAAAGAGTTGCTCCAAGTGGCGCCGCAAATAAATGACACTTGGAAATTTTCTATTACAAATTAGTTATAAATAAAAGAAAACTGATTTAATAAGAAATTGAAAGGTCAATTTATTATATTCTTCCTTTCAAAATGTTTGGCCATTTAATTTGATTGTTCTAGAACTAGAGAATTGAATGTCAAAAGGCTAACAAGAAATTATTGGCAATTCAATATTTTTTATTTTTAACACAACGATGAGAGCATAGAATTAGATTGTTCAATCCCAATTACTTTTCAACAAGTTTAATTTTTACTGGTAAGATATCTTCCCTTCATGTATTTGACTTAGTATTATTAAATTATTGATTTTTGTTATTTTGTGGAATAGTTTATTTCGAGTTTTCATTTCCCGGTTTAGGCTTATGAGATCTACATTTATTCTCGATCAAAGTAATTTAAATGTGTTGATATAATAGTAATAAAAAAACAATGTAGCTAAAGAAATATGTATTTTGAGTAGAAATTTATATTTGACATTTACGATGAATTTACCCTTAATGGTTGTTCTATAAAACTAAGAGTATTTCTTGGTCAATTAGTCTGGTGTTATTGGTGATATCACTTTATATCGTATATAAGATGTATAAAGTTGTATCTTCACAATATTTTAGGGTAAAATGTCCACGTTCTAAATTTAAATTAAATAAAAAGACATCCAATATCTATAAAAGTTAATTAATTAATGAAATACAAACAATTTTGAAAAAATAAATGAAACGAACAGCAAATATATCAACAAGACTTATACCCTCATGAAAACTTATGCAAAGGGGAAAATTTTCACATTACGAAAGCAACTCGACAAAAGAATGCTATAAATAGTAAATATTAATCGGTGCATTTGAAGCAAAATAGCATAGTTATAGCATGACAAGCATAAAATTTATATATAATTTTTATGTTCAACTAAAACGAAAAATTATGGAATTTAATAGCACATTAAGAAAAAATATTCAATTATTAGTTGAAATCCATGCAAACTCACAATATACTGTTATACATCATATTGCAATATGACCAACCTGGTAACATCAGTCTTATAAATCATGTAAATAATTAATTATTTTATTGAAACTCAGGGAATGATAGTTAAAGTTACAAGTTGCTGAGATTTTCTAGTAGCATGTTATTGATAATTTCTCTCTTTTTAAATCGCCTCAATCGAAATTGTATCTTTTTAAATTTCTTCATAGATTTGAGTATATATTTTACATATCGCCAGTAAATATCTTGTCTTGGAGATTAAGAAAAAAATAGTTGTTCGTTCTCATAATTTGTTGCCATGAATAATTTCGGGGTACTATGCATATGAAGTCAACAAAACAAAGTATTACAAATACTAAAATAATAAATTCGATATTCGTGATAAACAAATATTTTAATATAACTTTAGTGTTCAGTGATCTGTTAAAATAAAAAACATATAAAATTAAATACTACATCAAGAAAAGAACAAAAAAAAAATATATATCTTAAAGATATGTGCATTGCATGAGTTTCAAACTAGTAAATATATTAAAAGTAGTACTACACACCGTAATCGCGACAAATATCATTATATTTTTAGACAAATGACACTCTATTATCTCATGCATATACAAATGTATTTTGTTCACTTTGTAGAATTAATATATGAGTTCATCTTTACATACATACATGAACTTACATTATACATGATTTTATATTTACATACATGCATAAATTTATATTCTACATGAGTTTATATTTACATACATGCATGAATTTATATTGTTCTTGAAACTTCTTTTTTTTCGAGTTTATATCTACATACATGCATGAACTTATATTGTACATAAGGGTTCTCATTTTTCAACCTATGCACATCAAGAATTCATGCTTCACGTGTGAAAAAACCAGTATGATATATTGACTCATGCATCCATACATTTATTTGCATCCATACATTTATTTTAATTAGGAACATTTTTTGAAATAATACATTAATAATTAAAACGTCACTTATATATACTAGACAGCAAGCACGTGCTACGCACGTAGCGTTTGAAACTATTTATCTAGATTATATTATTCATGGTATAAATTGTTGGAAATTTATATTTCCAATAATTATGTGAGCTTATATTATATATACAATTGTATTAATTATTTGTCATAAAAGGAGCTAAATAATAGTGATCAAATTAAGTAAGTCCATTAGACTACCTAAGTTTCTGATATAAGCTCAAATGAGTAGATACAGATATTGACTCATTAGAGGATAATGGGAACCTAATAGGTTGAATACATCAGGAATAGTTATAGTCTCCAAGACACCAAATTAATAACGGTCATTTCTTCTCCCCATCTGCATAAGGTCCTATCAAGAAACTCAAGAGATTTGGTTGAACAAGAGTCATAAAACTACCGCTATCTCATCCATTATTCATTACTGACCTTCATGGATCTAGGTATATTCGTAATCTTAAATTCCTAATAATCTGGCATGACGTAAATCATAGGTTATATGTTAAATATGTTCTAAGATGTATACATATAAATTTTATATTTTCACATAAAAAATAAAAAACTTAAATAATTAAATAAATTTTCAACAGCTACTCCTATCTAAAAATTTTGGTTCCGTCGTTAAGACATATATTCACACTAAACAACACCAATGTCTTCAACAACTCCCTCGTTTGGAATTTGATAATTTTATGAAACTACCATTCTCTGTGGGACATTTTATGAGTAAAGTAGAAGAGATGCAAAAGGGGGTAAGAGATGGATAAAAGGACAAGAAAGTGGAAAAGATTTATGGCGTAACGGTCAAAAAAATGCAACACGTACAAGCAACAAGTAAAGAGCATTAGCACCTACTTTTCTTATTTAATTTTTTACATTTTATTTTTTTTTCTCAATGTAAATTTATATTTTAAAATTGTTCGTACCTATCTTTCTATAAAAATTATTAAAATAATTATACATCATATAATAAAATATAAAAATATATTTTTCAGAATCTTAACTGAAATTTAGTAGCTTTTATAAAAAAATTAATTTTTTAATAAAAAAATTGTAAATAGTAAATTTTTCCAATTGAAAAATCTATTATTGTATTTCTGAAATTTGTTTAGAAACTAAGTAATATTACGATGTGATACATTTATCACCTTTAATTTCTCATTTTCAAATGCGGAGAAATGGTGATTTAGAATGAGAATGTTACTACACTTTTTATTTTTCTTGAAAACTTTGAACGGCGATTTACAAGAATGATCCACATAGTTAAATTTTATTTGGTCTCACGGTTTCCATTGAGACACTAATATAGTCCCAAAATCCTAAAGGGTGATGGTTTTGGTTCCAAATTTAAGAAAAGAAATAAGGTTTTGATCTACTAACATAAAACCAAGTACATCTATGTTAACATAAAATTTAGTAGATATTCCTTATAGTTTCAATTGATACAGTAACGGCCATTAACTTTTTCAAAAGTGATAGCATTAGTCCCTATTATGCAAAAAAGTCATCTAAAATAAATTAAAAAAAAATCATATCACTTGACCTGTGTGGGTTTCTCTCCAAGTAAACTAGTCCTCCTGTAATCATAAATATTTGTATTGTCTAAATATTATGTAATATCCCGAAAAATTATGATGGAAAGGAAAAATCCGAGGTAATTTTTTTTTTCAAATTAAATGGACAAGAATGACGTTTTCTAATACGTCTAATGGTTCCTAAAGATAAAAAATAGAGCTTGAAGATTGAAAATGGCTTATACACATCGTTTTGTGTTAAGTCATCGTGACATCCCGAC
>MKEJ01085375.1:0-10750 GCA_001753735.1 Embelia ribes | reverse complement strand
ATTATGTATATAAAGGGATACATGCATATTAACTTTGAGAACATCAAGGGGAGTGATAGCGAAATGAGTTGTTCCAGCGCTAAGCATACCCCCAATTGCGCAAACCCCATAGTAGTACCCTGCTGTGTTCTCCTCACACACCCTCCCATTTTCGAATATTTTCTTCCTCATTTTTTTCCTTTAATAATTATTATTAATCCCCCACCCATCAATCCTTCTCTACCTCTTGTATATACATACATACACACATATATGTATATATATGTTTATGCATGAGAGAGAGAGAGAGGGAGAGGGAGAGAGAGAGAGGGTTTTGTCGCCGAAATCTTTGGAACAGACAAAGGTCCGCGGAGGGTTTATGACAAGTGTTTCTCGTTTAATTTTCTGTAAATAAATATTTTAAACAATACTCAGTTTATTTTTTCTAACAACTAATTTATTGGAAAATATTACAATAACCATGTATCTTATCTAGAGATAACACTCTCTTTGTCCTTAAAATATACTGACTTTCACATAAATTTTTTAAAAATAGCAAATGTAAGCAAGATGTTAAATGCCTCGTTCTTTTCCTAATAAGACCTTATTAGTTGTTAATAAAAAAAAGTATTTTCAATGAGGACTTGTTCGTGAAAAAAATTATTGGTATTAATTTTAAATAAAAACATAAATTATACAAAAAAATATTAAATAAGAACAAAAAAATTATGTTTTACCTGAATTCAAATTGGCAAAGACAGTAACAAATATGCAAATTTCATGATAGAGATACTTTGGACAAGTAGTTTTGCCAATTAAAATTTTGCTCTAGCGATTCTTACTAAATTTTAGAAAGTGAAACACTGGTGCGGTGCAGAAACATCTGCTAACTAAAAATCCATCTGGATTCAGATTTAGATTCAACTAAAAAAGTAGTTAGGCTTGTTATTGATCTGCGCCGAATCGGTTCGATCTATAAATTATGGTTCAACCCTCATATAAGCACACTGCTAATTCGAAACCAAACCTAACCGATCCAATCCGAACATACCCTTGGACCGAACTCATCCGGACACAAACTTGGACCAGGACCAATCAAAACAAAATTATTTATTAATATTTAACGTTAGATAATTACTCTTAATATGATTACAATATGGTCTTTGCATTGTTATTGCCCAATCATTTTTAGTTTTATGCTAGTTGTAATTAATGTGAAGTTAATAAATCAAATTAAATTAAGATAATTCCAAGATATTGTATCAAAATAAAAATTACGCACTCTTAAATAACTCGTCACCATACATCAAGTGCTACACGTATGATGACAAAATGATGTAGGGATAATTAAATCGTTGCAACTTGTAATCGATAACAAAAATACAACCTTAATATATTTTTTTCAATTATGTATTCTTATTTAAATTTTTTATTTTGATGAATTACATATATGAAGTAAATAACACTAGTAAATGATACAAATACTCAATATGAAAGTTATAATAAACATTGTTCAAAGCTTATATATGAAAAAAAGATTATAGATTTCGATATTATTTCATTTATTTAATAAAATTGTATTTATTATTTGCATAATTAGACGAGCTAGTGGTTTTTAGTTGAACAATTAGCCTTATATTAAATTATAGTAATTAACAAAAAATTAAAATAAATTAGAATTTGACATTTGTTTTAATATAAAAGAGCCGTGTGCTGCAACCAATTCGAAATAATCTAAAACCGATCAAGTAGAATCAAGAACCTGACCTAATTCGAATCGATATTTGAAAGACCAATCTAGAACTGAACGGATATGAGCAAATCGGTTTTGGTTCCAAAAAGTTGAAATCGGTCATGTATAGACTAATTCCATATTTGTCATGAAAATGATTTGATCCGAACGTATACACCTCTAAAAAAATACTAATTTAACTATGGAATTTAACAAGATGACTAGAAAGGTAGAGACAGGGGTGGGCAATTCTCATGAATTCGGGAATAACTGCTTATGTATTTGCGAAATTTTGCCGTTTTAACATGTATAGCTGAACAAAAAATTCGTTTTTCAAATTAATATGATACCGAATTAAAAATATTAATACATGTATAATTAACGTTTGTAGCCATTTTTCTCCTTTTAAATTTTAAAAATAAATAATAAAAATAAGAAATAATATATTATTAAAAATTTATATATTATACGGAAATTTTAAAACATACTTTTACTCTGAAAATCTTACTAAATCGGTTCTTACCGCATTAAACCAGTAGTGCTCATACCCGGAATTGGAGAAGAACCTATGACATTAGAAAAAATAGTACAATGGTGAGTAATTATTTATGGCCACGAAAATAAAATTTAATATATAAAATTAAAAAAATACCTTTAAATTTTGTTATTGCTAAATTTTATTTTTGTGTTTCACAATCTATTCCTCACCATTATACTTGTACTAATTCTATTGGTGTTAAGAGACTCTTTCTCCCATAACAAAGTAGAGACCCAATCATAAATCGTATTAGCATTAAAGAAAAATTATCTAATTATGATTAATTTTTATATTTTTCATGTGTTTTTAATCGTAATGAATTTTAAGCTAGTCCCCGAGTTGTAAAAATGATGAGTTTTTGTATCAGACATAGTTTCCTCGAGAAATAAATTTTTCTATAATTATGGTATGAGTTACCAAGTTATTGCCTCAAATTGGTAAATCATTAATCAGGGTAAAACTCCACGTAAGCTTAGAGTCATTAGAACCATCCGAAAGTAAATGAATATATTTATTTCCTAAAACATTTCACCTCCTTTTTTATGTTTAAAGCATCCCATAAATATCAGCGAATAAATTCCAATAAAAAAGGATAATATTCATCACCCCTAACCCCGATCATGCATACTAATATAATCCTTTAATTTCATATTTTTTTCACTTTCCATTCTGTTGATAATATATAAGTGAAACATTCATGTATCTTACTATTATTTATACACTGAAAGAAAAATGGACTAGAGATGATTTATTTTATATTTTCAATGTTTTTTAGTAGTAAATAAATTTATCAGAAAATAATTTTCTGTACAGTTTTGGAAAACGCAAAGTTTTTTTTTTCACCAGACACGAAAAAAATACAATAAAACGAAAAATTAGATTAAAAAAAATTACACTTTGCTCCTACGAGGTTTCTGAAAATGTCGATTAGCCCTGAGGTTTCAGAAATTACATTTGACCCCCGCTTTAACCCAAAAGTTAAATTTTGTTGTATAAGGATCATATTACCCTCCATTAATCCCCTAATTTATTAATTTATAACTTGATATTAGGTAATTAAATAAAAGATCATCACTTTAAAAAAAATATATTATATTTACATATAATAATTTTTTTAACAAAAAATTATACCAAAGATACTATTTTAGGGGTATTTTAGTAAATTTTTTATTTATTTTACTAGAAATAATTTTATTTTCATTTTGCGTCTGGAGGGGTAAACTAAAATGGCCACCAAACTTAATAGGGTACAGTGTAAGTTCAGAAACCTCGTGTGGGCAAAGTGTAATTTACCCAAAAACGAAAAGGAGTGTAAATTCTGAAAATAGGGAGAGGCAGAGGACAAGTGTATAGAAGCGCGGGAAAACAGAGAGGCGAAGAATACGCATCGCTTAGTATTTCCAGATCTTCTTGCGATCATCCCTCCTTCACATCTCTCTCTCTCTCTATCTCTCTCTCTTTCTCTATTGCTGAAGATGGTTGAGTTCTCTCTGTTCTCCGTCGGGTAGTTATTCCATTTGTTTAACAATAATTTGTGCCTTCGTAATTTTGATCATTAACTTTTAATGTGATATTGCATTTGTTTTTCCAATATAAATTTACTAATTGGACGATTATACGTTACATAAATCAAATATTTCATTTTAAAATGTTTGCATCTGTCTTCTTATTCAAAATTTTTGAAATTATTGTAATAGTAATATATTAAAGTGCAATAGAAGTTGAAAATATATTTTCTACTAATCTTAACTAAGGTTTTATAATTTTGGTACCAAAATATATATTAGTATATTTTCCTACTAAGAATTCTATTGTTGCAGGAGCTATCCTGATATTTCTAAAATGTGTAAGAAATAGAAATAATGATGCGGGATATTTCGGGTTCAAGATTTTTCAAACGAGAAATTAAGTGAGAGTAATGGAGGTTTTAGAAAGACGTACGTGAATGCTCTTAGGAACCTAATTTATTGACCTTCTTTTGTCGATTATTTCCAAGACGAAGACAAATTACGTGGAATTGACCATCGGATTAAATTGACACGTCAAGTTTTATGTTGTGGCATTGATATTTAAGTGATTATGTTTCTCATTATGCGGTTTGTAGGTGTGATTTGCTATGCTTGGCGATATAGCGTTATTGTTGATCGGAGATTTTAAATTAAAGATTTTGGTCTAATTGCGGATAAAATGAACGGATCCGTACTTGTAGCAATAGCTGCTGCCTTTGGCAACTTGTTACAAGGATGGGATAATGCAACAATCGCAGGTATTTTCGATCACGTTTAACTGTTGTAATTCATTGCAAATTTTCAGTGTTATAGTTCATCTAGTAGAGTTCGCATTTTTGTATGTGCAACATAATAGCACACCGATATATCAACATTTCTGACATCAAGTAATAAAATAAAAACAATTAGATTATAGAAGTAAATGTTTTTTCCTTTTTATATTTTTGGAAGTTAAAATTTTATTAAACCCAAAAATTATAAATACTACGGGTAAAATCGAGATACATTTAAATCAAAACACAACAACTAGCTCCAACAAGAGCTAAATCGTAAATGGCCTAACCATAAATTAAATTATCCTTAAATCCAAAAGGCTAGGCTACGAAAATGGAACTAAGGTAGTCGAAAGGCAGCACCCAATGAAGGTTACTCATCCGACTCTAAATCATCACGCGGTAAATATTCGAAAATGTTGTTATTATGAGCACCACCTTGAAATCGAATCTCTTTGAACTCATTTAACGTCTCTGTTAATCTCTTTTTGTTTTCGTTTTGTGATGATGCGAGGGAACATCAATATTTCTAGAAGAGATTAACGGATTATTGCCATTTTTATCCTTAGAGGTGTCAATCCGGTTGACTTTAACCAAACACTAGCACTTGTTATCTTCTTTTCTTTTCTTTTTGATTCCCGAACACCATCCAATTTTCCATTAGTTTTATGTCTACCATTAGTTCTAGAAAAATACTTGGGCCAAGAAGGGGAACAATGGGGACAAATAGAGTTCGTATGTTCAAAAGAAGTGTAATTTGTGCATTTTGGAGACATACACGAAATCTCAACTCAAATTTCAATCAGAGTCCTATAACCAAGTTTTATTTTAAAGCTTTTTGGCACTTTATATCCCGTTTGAATATCAACACAGCATGCACCACACGACTCTTATCCATAGTATATTTATCCATTTACAAAGGAATCCCAATTGAGCTCGAAATAAAGCTAAGTCCCTTGTTTGTCCACATATCAAGGGGAATATTGAAAAAAATTACCCATGTAGGCAAGATAGAAAATTCTCGTTTTTTAAATTTCATCTCGGGGACCGACTTTTGCCACACAATAAATTTTCCACCCAAGAAATGGGATTCCGAGCTCAACAACAGACCAAACTATCATTATCCATCATATTGAAAGTACAAAAATATCGGACATCTGTACAATCATTATCCCGATTTTTTTGGCCCAAAGTTTAACACAATGGAAGAGACTTTTTTTTTCAAAAAATATTCGACCGTACAGTTTTAGCATTTGTTATGGCCTAGCAAAGGGATGTGAGCAGGAACTTCTATGTTATCATCCTCATTTACAAGATTAACTTGTAATTTTCTAAGCATACCAGTTTTTAAAGGAGCATCCTTTGATATAGTACCTGATGTGAATTATTCCAGCATGCGAGAAATTACCGAGTCGGGTCTGGTAGCTAATGTCATTGATAGGTGCTCCGGCATGGACTCTACCGCTCCTATCGATGGTTGAGTCCCGGCTATTGGCGCAGCATCAACGATAAGCACTAATTGAGATTCTATCAGTTGTGCACTCTCCGCTAGCAATTTCTTGTCTTTTTCATCCTCTGACTCCTAATTAGAAACCCTATAATCACAGGAAGTCGACGTACAATAGTCTTTCACATCCGGAGACCACTTGTCATGCCTCTTTTTATCTCATTTTTAACTTTATTGCTGATTTAAGGGTAATCAAACAAGAACCCTCAAACTCGATTGAAGACTGAGTTTTAGACGGGGAATTGCAAACGATTGGACCGACGAAGTTCCAATTTATGGCATTCCATATCCAAAGCTAGAGTATTAAGTGGTTTTGATGTCTGATCTATATTATGACTTTTTCCTAAATTGCTACGGCATTGCTAGTTCTTGTGTGCCTAATGTATGCTTGCATATTCATCCATAAGTCAAAACGGAAAAGTAATCCTTGGAATAATTGTCAAATACTCAAAATACTATAACTAATACTAATATGCAGTTCTCATCTCCATGAGCCTATCTTAGATCTCTCCCAGATAAAAGATTACTTGCAAACCCAACTTTCAAGAATGTGTTGATGTAATGTGGTTTTGGAAACTACGGCTTCTATGCATAAAAAAAACTTTAATTCGTATAGCATTAACCGTTTTATATCCTTGTCAACTTAGTTGTAATTGCTGTTGCTTCATCACAGTTGAATTGAAATTGATTTATATCGGTTCAGTTTATGGACGTTAGATCACATTGACTAAACAATCTAAGTTAATAACCTTTGTTCCAAACCCAAGTCTCTGGTTTTTGTTTTACTACAATGTTAATATGTTTGATCCGTTACAGGAGGTCTTTTTTATATCAAGAAGGAATTTAACTTACAAAGTTCGCCAACAATGGAAGGCCTAATAGTGGCCATGTCACTAGTTGGGGCCACATTCATCACCACATTCTCCGGGTCTCTATCAGATGCTGTTGGCCGTCGCCCTATGTTGATACTCTCGTCAATCCTCTACGTTGTTAGCGGTATCATAATGTTTTGGGCACCAAATATATACGTGCTGCTTATAGCAAGGCTATTGTATGGTTTCGGAACTGGACTAATCATCACAATAGTATCAGTGTACATATCTGAAACAGCCCCATCGGATATAAGGGGCACGCTTAACACACTCCCACAGCTCATGGGTTCTTCAGGAATGTTTGTCTCATATTGTATGGTTTTTGTGTTGTCGTTGATGGATTCGCCGAGCTGGAGGCTGATGCTAGGGTTCCTAGCGATTCCCTCGATCGCTTACTTTTTCCTGATGGTGATGTTTTTACCGGAATCTCCTCGTTGGCTCGTGAGTAAAGGGAGGATGGAAGAGGCTAAACGGGTTCTACAGAGGCTACGCGGCAAGGAAGATGTCTCAGGTTTGCCCGTTGTCGATTATGGAAATAGCAAATCAGAAAAAAAGTTGAAAATTGGTGAAGTAAAGGTCTAAAGCTTAAGCCTGCTTGTTACCATTTCTCTTGAGCCACATTTCAACTTTTGGCTAAAAATAAGCCTCATGTGCTTGGCTACTAGTCTTTTTGTAGTTTAAAAGAGCTAGAAAAGCTTAAAGTTTGAATCTGTTTCCAGAATAGTTTATTTAGGAGTGAGAACCCCTTGAACTTTTCAAAATCAAAATATACCCAACTAACGTCAGTAACATGGTAGCATAAAAAGGAAAAAAGCACGTTCTTAAAAATCAAATTAAACTTTTTTACCATAAGTCTTTTTCTTCTCATTCCAAACACATCGTTGGAGCTTTTCATAAGCCACATTTTTTCCTACTACACCTGTAAAACAAATTTTCACCAAAACACCTGGTGCCAAACCATACCTTTATTTGAGATTTTCAGTTGTGAATCTTCAGGTGAAATGGCATTGCTGGTTGAAGGCCTAGGTGTGGGAACCGAAACATCAATCGAAGAGTACATTATCACCACTGCAAGTGATCTACCGGACTTACAGGAAAACGGGGCAGATAAAGATCAAATCATGATGTACAGTGCTGAAGATGGTGTGCCCTTGATGGCGAAGCCTGTGACAGGTCAGAGCACCCTTGGTTTCGTATCTCGACAAGGGAGCATAATCAACCAGGGCTCGTTTCAGGTCGACCCAATGGTCACTCTCTTCGGGAGTGTTCACGAGAACCTAACCGATACTGCCAGCAGGGGGAGCGTGTTTTTCCCAACTTGGGGCAGTATGGTCAATATCTCGGATCAGAACAGGAGTGGGGTATGGGACACCGAGAGCCTCCATAAGGATGGTGATCACCATCCGTACGATGCTTCTGGGGCCGAATCGGACGACAATCTAAAGAGCCCGTTATTGTCCCGTAGTGATACAAACACGGAGAGGGACATGGGAGTGGGTCCCTGGAGGAACCACAGCAGTCTTATGCAACATGGTTCCAATGAACAAGTTAACGTCATGGGTATAGGTGGAGGTTGGCAGCTGGCGTATAAGTCGTCCGAGGGGAGAGGAATAGATGGGAAAGAAGAGGGAAAGCTAAAGAGGATCTATTTACACCAAGGGGGTACACCTGGCACTCGTCAGGGGTCAATTATGTCATTTGTAGGTGGTGGTGATTTGCACGGTGATGGCGGGCCTGTTCATGCTTCAGCTTTGGTAAGCAGGTCAACGCTACGTAATCAGGATCTTGAGCTGGCAATTGGGGCAAAGATGGTTCAACCATCTGAAGATGCAGTTAAAGGCCCGAGTATTGGTGATCTTTTTGAACCAGGGGTTAAGCATGCTTTAATTGTTGGTGTAGGACTTCAAGCCCTTCAGCAGGTATGATTTGATACAAAATATGGTTTAAGTTGATTCTTAGTCTATATCATATGCTAAAGTTATTTCAGCTCAATTTTTAGTTAGTTCAGCAGTTATTTTCGTCTCGCATAATGAGTTGTGATTATAGTATATTTGAAAATTATCTTTCTGATAATCTATTTGATTCAGAAGGAAAGAACAAATTATATTCATATACTTCGTATTAAAAGAAAAGGGTAGTGCTATATATATATATATATAAAAAAAAAATCCTCCTAAATTCGTGACAAGAGTAGTGTTGAGACATCAGAAATGTACTGTTGGGATATCAGCTCTTATAAGAATTTAAGAAAGAGTTCTTGTTTATGAATCATATTCCTTGAAAGAATTGGTTCCGAGTACCAACCTGTACTACATTGACAATAAAGATAATTTGTGACTTTATGTTGGTTTGATAACTGTCCTAAGTTGGGGTATTAATTATTATGGTATGTTCGATCATCGTGCAGTTTTCTGGAATAAGTGGAGTTTTGTACTACACCCCCTCAATTCTTGAACAAGCAGGCGTCGGAGCTCTTCTTTCGAACTTGGGTCTTCGTCCAGATTCTGCATCTCTTCTTATAAGTGCTTTCACCACTCTGCTTATGCTTCCAACCATAGGGTTGGCTATGAGACTAATGGATATTGCTGGCAGAAGGTAAATTTCGAAAACCCATATTTGAAAGTAAGCATATTGTCTCTATATGCGCATTTCAAAATGTGATATCCAAGTCCTGTCTTATAAACTCTACGGTATAGTAAGGTAAGCTGATGAAATTTTTGCAAGTTTCTTTGAGTTCACATATTGCATCACTTGACCATTGTCTTGTTTCGGAAACCGATCAAGTAACAAACATGTGAAATAGTTTAAGTACTTGTATATGTATATTTATATATATACAGGTTTTGCCACCCCAATGATGCTGCAATAACAATTCTTGAATTTAATGTGTAAATACTTGAATTTAATATATTATATGTTAGGTAGATCTTAGTGCACAATATGCAGAAACGTGCACTCAAGTTAACAGTTTTTATATTCGGTTCTCATTTGCGCATACCTTGTTTTGCTGCTGATAATTTGCAGTTTTTGCTTTTTAGCATCAATATCTCGTTCTTATGATATTGTTATTACAAATTGCAATATTTTGAGTACTTTAGCAATTGTGTGAATGAAACACTTTTTGTTTTGTTTAGAATCTCAGTAAGAGTTGGGATTCCATAGGATGCAGTTTAACTTTTCCAGTTTCAGATTCATCCAGTTTTTTGTTCTGCTTTTTATGTATTACCAACATGAGTTGGCAAATCTGCAGTACTAATGTAAGGTTAGGAAAATCTTGTTTGTCGGCCAACTAGATAACTATGCAGCTTCTTTACTCTGACTTCCAATGCCACTGTCAAGAACATGCTTAGTTTCATTGGTACATTAAGCTATAGAAAGGGTAGACGAAGTCTTCGGAAGTTGTCAGCTAATGGACGTGGACCCATTGATCAGTTTTCAACATGCGCAAATTCATAAATTGTTTTTTGGTGCATCAAGTCATCTACAAAAAAAATTCTAACAAACACATTTGATAATATTTTACCTTCCTTATAGCTTATGACATAAAATACATATATATATGTGTGTGTGTGTGTGTGTATGTATGTGTGTATTAATTTTGGAATTTTTTAAGTTATGTATGATTTATTAGTAAATATTTGATTTTATGTATATTCGGAAATATTATATATATATATATATAATATTCGGAAAATTGAGGAAAATGGTGATCTGCATTTCTGGAATTATGTAGATGTATAAAAATATTTTTGGATATTTAAATAATTAAGAAATGGATTTTTAGTAATTAAAGGTAATATTTAGCTATTTTCAGAAAATACCTAACTATTTATGATTAATC
>MKEJ01085371.1:0-12102 GCA_001753735.1 Embelia ribes | reverse complement strand
TTACGATTGTAGAACCTGAATATACTATACACCAATCTCTACTGTAGTGGGTACGAGTCCCATTTACATGATTCTGTATATTTGCAGCCAATCAAGCTGAAGGAAATAAAGGCTCAACATAAAAGAGGAATAGACGAGAATCACTATGTAATTATAGGAATAGGGGCATAGGACTAAAGTGTTATGATTGTAGAACCTGAATATACTATACACCAATCTCTATTGCAGTGGGTACGAGTCCCATTTATATGATTCCATATATTTACAACCAACCAAACTGAAGGAAATGAAGGCTCAACATAAAAGAGTAAGGAATCATTCGTTTGAGCATGTCGTCTTAGAGCGCACTGGTTCTGATCGCGTAAAAGATGGACGGGGTCGGTGAGGATGTCTATCAACTATAAAAAGCTAAATCGGTTCACAATTAAGAATAAGTATTCATTGCCAGAATAGATAATTTGTTAGATCAGTTGAATCACACACCTATACAACTTTTCATCCGAAGAAACTCCTTTAAACTAGAGCTTCTGAGATGAAGTAATAGTTTAGTTGGAAGTGGAGCTTTCCAAACGGCTCCCTTGCCATAAGACACCGTATCCAGAATTAGATTTCTGTCTATCTAAATCCCCTGCCAAATCCAAAACCGAATACCTAATCACTTCAAACTTCCCACATCCCAATGCTAATCTAAGATTTGATGTAACTCAGAAATATTGTAAAATCCACTTTACAGCCTCCTAATATCGCATCTTTCTAACAGGGGTACCTTCAGCAATACTAGTGTTCATATGGTCCTTCATCATTGTCTGTCTTGTGACACGATTTTGTTCCTCAAACTTCTTTTTGAATTTCATCATCATATCATAAGTTGTGATTATAGACTGATGTTAATGTTGCAGAACATTTGGCATAGAAGCCAAAATGTAGTGCCGAATTTCTACTTGAGCATAAGAGGATCTTGGTTGGTATCAGCAGCTTAATAGGTTCTGTTTTTAGCGTATATCTATATATTGAAAGAATGCCAGGGTGCGGATGGCCGCAACCATTACCCAAACTTACCAAACTCACTACACTAATGAGACACATTTGCGGAGCTCGGATCTCTTATCCCCTTTATTATGCGCTTTATTAATCCCCTTAATATATTTGGCTCCAAAATCCCATAACATCCGGATGTGACATTCATATGGAAATAGGTATGTAAGGGGATATGTAGTTGTGTTAAGATTTGTGTAGCATTGTAGAATTGTTGAATTGTTCTTAGAAGTATATAGATATTTTTTATGAAACTTTGAATAAAATTTTTAGTGATTGAAATTAACCATTAAGTATAATAAATGTCCACCATCCGTTTGGAAAGTGGAACATTATAAATAGGCTGATAGTTTATGATAGCGCCAAAAAAGCTTAATAGAATGATTAGATGCAATCACATAAAGCAAAATAATGAAGCTAAATATGAATTTAAAACAGAAGTGCCCGGTTCAACATCATAAACTAGACCACAAGAAAATAAAAAATTTCTAGCCAGTGATAACGAAAAGAAAAAAAAGATCAATGAATTGTGCGATTAACTATAATTAGTAATCAAATTATTTCACTCGTAAAAAAAAGAAATACAAACCTGTTGATATGAAAGAGAGTGTATTACACCATCGCAAAACGTGAGAAACTTGAACGTGACAAAATCAATTGATCATGTTATACTAGATATTGGCAAATAGAAACAAAATATAAACATATAATAATCAATCCATATCAAGGAGTACTTTGTTATTCACACTCGGCTAAATACGAATTGAAAATATAAATATTTCGATTCAGCCGAATCGGGATTTGTTTAAATTTGTCCCGTTTGTTTATTTAGTTCCTGTTTGTTATTCAATTTCAGTTCATTTATTAAACGAATTAGTCTGAATCGAGCCTTTAAAGAGTCAAGCTTGAACTTGTCTATGAACACCTCAATTCATTTACATCTCTAATTAATATCAAAACTAAATTTAATATATGTTTTTTTTTTTGGTTGAAAAGTTAGAAAACAACTGAAAAAAACTAGAAAAATAAATATCATATAATTTTTTTTTATCAAACAATATTATGAAAAATCAAAACTAATTACACAACACGTACCATTTTATACATAACCCCTTTATCACCCGAATGGCACACTAGTGTAAACTTATTTATTACCTCATGCGATGACTTCTTCTCCAAGTAATTTTTGAAATTTATTTAACTTTTTAAAGTCGCAATTGGAGTGTAATTATCTAAGTTTTCTTTTAATTATCAATCATAGGAGAAAAAATCAAGACGGAGAGCATGTGGAGGCAAAACAGTGTAATACTTTTTACAAGTTAGTAGGGCACGGTTACGTGTGAAACTCTTAAATCATCGGGTCAGTTCACATATTTAGTTATTTAGAATTTAATACTTTTGGCTTAAGTGCTTTCAGATGTAACTAAATTAACGAACTAAGTGAACACATTTATCTGTGCTCTTTGACTTTTCATATTAGCATATTTTTGCAAGATAAAGAGCTTACCCAATAGCCAACACGGTGCCCAATGAAAGAATTCAGACGAAATCGAATCTTTTCCGATCATCTCAAAACCTTAGAAAATCCGAATCCAACAAGTCCTGCTTACCCCCTTCTTGGTGTTCAACATCCCTCACAAAACCCTAATGTTTTTGTGTCTAACAATGATCCCAAAAGGCCTAAAATGCAATGTTTTGCGGAATTTAACCCGCAACCAAACATCTGGACACCCATGGCTCACTTCGGGACATGACCTATATAGGCCATTGCCTAGTTTTCAACCTCCACTACGTGTGCGTTTCCCTTCCAGACGAACTACACCAGACGCAACACCGACTAATAGTTTAATCTACGTCCATCGAATCTACGTCCCTCATTAATGTCCCTCGTTGTAAGTTTCAGTGTCTATATTTTAGCCAATCCTAAACGAAAGAATTTGAACACACACTCTATAAATATATAGAGACAAAAAATATATAAAAAGTATCAAAAGCGTACATCGAATATTTCTCTTCCTGCAAATTAGGATGTTTTGGTATCATGAAGACAACAAAGTTTTCTAGAGAAATAAGCTATTGACTAAGCAAGGGTAATTCGGACAATTTATCTTCTGATTAACCATTTAGATTATATATATATATATATATGTACCTTTGAGATTGTATAACTAGCTAGGGATATTATGGTAATTTCGGTTGAGTGCACTATGATATATATATATTACATTTATAAATTTATTCTGTTATAAAGTAAAGTATATTCGAATATCCAAAAGGAATTATTCGATGCGGGCGGCGCATATTCGTTGCCCAACATAGTGGATCCGATACTATCCCACGTGGGCATTTCTGTGGCATGTGTCGATGACGTGGAAAAATAATTCTATGTTTAGGGAACAGATAATATTATTTCTATTTGTTTACAAACTGATTATCAATAATTGATTTATAAGCAAATTTTTCATTTCCTCCAAAATAAGATGTATGGTACCATCATTCGCGGACTCAAAAAAGGACATAGCGGACCAGCATGAAATTTCTCAAAAATTTACATGTAAAATTCAAATTCTTTTGTTATTATCCAATATTCACATGTCAATGATCTCTAATATTATAATTATTTAATACTAATGAAAGTCAAAATATAAGTCACAAAAATATAATTTTTTATATGCATTTACAAAAATATTATTCTAATTTTTTATTACAAAATTCTGTTTCTGTAGTTTACATTTTATCTCATACCATTCTAAAATATAATACATTTTGTCCCATACTCTTGCTTCCCTAGAGAATTCTTGTCCTTTTCGAGTAGACGTTCACGTTGTTTTTTTTTTGGTGAAAACGATAAAGTTAGATGTGTATTGACATTTTATTTGCAAATTTCAGTGGATGATTTCAAGCTCTATATATAATATGCAAACATAAATAAAACTTCCACACGCAGACATATCCATGCCCTCAATTGTATCTTTGTACCGACTTTTTTTATTTTTATTTTTTATATAATCAGTGTAACGAGAAGTTAATCATTCTTGGATAGACTATTTTTCTCTTCAAAAGAACATACAAAATCTGCATTTATCAAAATTAGTATGAGAACATGTGTTACGCACGTGTCTGTCTTTCCATTGAAATTTGTTATTTAGGAAAAGTGATTATTATTCCTATCTGATTTGTCTTTAAAGAAGATATCAAAATTTAAATTTGTCATTTATTTTATTTCTAAACTTTCTCCGTGTCATGAAATGGTATTTACAATAAAAATATAACTCAAATAATTTTTTTGAAAAATTAAACTAATGTGAGGAAATAAAGACACAACAAGGAGAAGCCATTATATAAAAATGCAATTATTATGCCTTTTTAATCAACATAACAAAAATTAATGCATGAAAAAAATACATCAAACCTTAAAAATATAGACTGCATCCTAACTTTCCTACGGATATTGTATATTGGTGACAAAAAATTATATATAATATTTCAATAATAACTAATACTTCTTCCTGCACAAAATAAATCGGTTTTAAATTTGAATTAAGTTTAGAAAAGAAGTATATACAAGTGTATACATTACTTATGTAAAATAAGTTCATGTCAAATTGCTTGCATAGCCTCTTAGCCTCCTCCGATACAATTCTAAGTTTACTCTAAGTTTACTTTTTCTTTTTTCTTTTTTATCTTAATGGTAGTTAATACAAAAAAAAGTATCATTAATTTATAATAAGATTTTATACTTACATAATAAAAAATAACTTAAAGTCTGTACTCAAACTTTAGCACTTCACTGGGCAATATTTATGATTGTTTCATGCATTCAGGGTGGGTGGGTAATTCCTATTTAAGTGACATTTATGTGCTTTTTATTGTTTAGTGGACTTTTTAAATAGGAATTATTGTAAATACTTGTCTACCATTTTCTATATAAATGTGGATGATAGAGTACGTAATAATAATTTATTTTTCTTTCAATTTTCAAGTTGTATATTTGGTACTGACTCGAGGTAATTTCACAAGTAAAAGTGAATGGAACAAATGGGTGAAAAATACTTTTCATAATGGGGACAAAGATTTTTATGCCATCGTGATATTATTAAACAATAATTAAACATGGTTTATTTTTGTTATTCTTTTTCATCCAACGATTAAAATATCTCTAAAGATAAAGTATAGTAAAAAAATGAAAAATAAAATTGCCAATTGCTATCACATAGTTTTTCCAACATTTTCATAGAAATGATATTTCTACATTTGAGTTTTACATCTCCTAAAAAATGAATTAAGCTAAGTGTGGAAATAATTAAAATTTTAGAAATTTTAATATTTAGCGATAAATTTAAAGATAGATGAAATATTATTTTTTCGAGAGTACTCCAAAAAGCCGAGAAATTAAAAAAAAAAATAGCCTAAAAAAGGTCAATAAATTACATTAAAATACAACTTAAGCAAAAAACAAAACCAATTTTTGAAACAAAAAGAAGGAGCAACAATTTTATCCAAATAAATGAGACGTTGTGATCAAAGATAAAAGTTAGGATTCGTATTAACATATAAGTAAACCTAAACACGATTGAAAAAAATAGCAACTCACAAATCAATATCAGAAAATAATTAATTCACGGAATCTATTTAGACTAAAATTTCGATCCCATTGATTTGTTCACCATACAACTAATAACATCACTAATAAAGAGTTAGTGCAAAAATTTCAGAGAAAAATATTTTCATATAATACATGTAAACAAAAATACAAAACAAATCTCAATTAAACTATAGATTGAAACAAATCAAAATGGATAAGGAGTAATACCTAAATTTCATCTCCATCTCTTACAAATCATTACCGGAAGTGCGTTATATAATTTATTTTAAAATAGAGAATAAACGTAATATAATTTTTTTTTTGGCATGAATAGACAAATTTTTATGTCTTAAGAACGAGATGGTTAGAAGGAATGAAGAAAATGAAAGAAATTAAATTAGGTCATATAAATGCCTAAAAGAATATAATGGCTCTTAATACACATTTAGCAAGGGAAGAAAACTCAAAGGTTTCATAACTTCTCGTATCCCATAGTTGGAAGTTTAATTTGCAAAACTAATTACAAATACAAACCTTAAATAATTAAACGTGCTCTTAATAAAATATTTTAACAAGTGCAATTTTATATATTTGAAATGTATATTTTGGAAACGAAAGCGACAAGTAATAAGCTTATTCATACTTTTCAAATAAGAGGAAAGTAGATAATTTGATATTATCATGAATCATCGACTAAATAAGTGTGAATGTTATGCTATTAAATTATTTAGAGTCTTAGTCAATATATTTACTTGGGAAATAATTATTTATTAGTGGAGTTACAAAACCAAAGGGACAATACACATTTGCATGCCTTATAGATTGTTGAGTCAATTGATGCATTGCATAATTAATTTGAATTTTATTATGTATTAATGGCAAAAAAAAAAAAAAAAAAAAATGACAAACTAATACTAATCAATTTACATATTTGCACATGGTGTTTTATGCTCCAAGAAACTAAGCTAAAGGGTATTATTGGAAAGAAAAATGATTGAAATAATTAGAAAGAATTCCCTTTTTAGAGTAGGAAGGATATGTAATTTATACCATTAAGTATATATATATATAATATAAAGTACATAACTAATATAGATACATATTAAATAATAAAATACTCTATAGAGTATACATAATTAGTATTCTATGTATATAACTATATAAGTTATATAGAATAAAGTATATAACATTACTTTTTTTTTTTATCCTTTTTTTTATTATAATTATTATATAATCTTTTCTCCCCTTTTCCAAAGTCGAGTATAATATTATCAAAAAAATTTCAAAAAGCTTCTAGTATTACATCAAATGGAAATAAGTTATTCCTACACCAATAAGAAATAAGTTATTCATAACATTTACTTGTTTTATAGACAATCTCAGAGGTAGTCAATTTTTAATTAATAAACCACTATCCCATTTAGGTCAACTCTAACTCAAAAAATTACCTCATACTTTACTCTAATTTCTAAAAAGAGACATTCAAAAAGAGAATCTTCTGGTTATTACTTTATGTATGAGTATCTACAAGTGATATTTATATTTTTTATAACATAATATAATTATGTTAAAATATCTATCTTTTAGTAATTTTAATTAATAAATTACTATTCCCTTTAGGTCAAATCTAACTCAAAATCACCATATTATGTATCCGAGTATTTGCAAGTAATATTTATATTTTTATAACATAATATGGTTGCTTTAAAAAATCTTACGATACACATTACGAAACGATACGGTACAGAAAAATATAAAAAATGATACGGGACCGAAACACGATTTGACAACATTGATCACGGTGCATATGTTGTGATCCCTACATGTAATATATTAACTATAAAGAGTAAAGACAAGTGTCATGCATCCAAAGCCAGAAATTTTTTTACTACAATTAGATGGAAACTACACTTTCAATATGTTACGTATTAAGCGTTTTCTCAATGTTTCCAAAATGATTTGATTTCATATATTTGGTTTTATTCAGTTTGGAACAATGTTTTAAAATTATGCAGATATGCTTGTGGTCAATTGGACGTATTCCGAAAGATAAGGCTCCATCGATGACGGGGACGTTAGTTCTTGAGACAGGTTTAGAGCGTCTCCATGTGTGTCCGACATTCCAAGTAGAGTTCAAGATAATGGGTGTTGCTCTTTCTGGCCTTCAAATTGATAAGTTAGATGTGAAGAACGCTAATCGCCCTTACAAAGGTTTTCGAGCTCTCACACGGGCAGGGGAGTTTGAAGTTCGATCATAGCCTTTAACGTCTGTAATAACGCATTGAGGGTTTGTTCATTGATCAAACCAGTTTTCGGCTTTGAAATTCTTGTTTATGTGCTTGTACTCCTGGTAATATAAAATTGATTTCTTTCATTTTTTGGATTATGTCAATAAAACCTAAGTTATTAAACCCTATGACATGATCTTAATTTGAGGAAAAGATCTACGGTTTACGACAACATTGATATTTGTCCAGCTTTTTAACATCATTTTTTTTTTTTAACATATATCATTACTCATGGAAAGAATACATGAATAAATGAAAAACAGAAATACAAAATATTTGCAAACTTAAATCTTTGTTGCAACTTAAAATAGAAACAAACAGAAGTAAAGAACTATGGATATGAGCACTAACTGGGGCAAGATCTAATGAATGAATTGCATTAGTTACACTCATATTGGACATGGAAAACCTCAGTTTTGAGCATGCAAAGCAACACAACTAAACAGAGATATTTGTTCGAAAGACTATTACAGCTACCGTTGTAAATTTCAGATTCAGCTACAAGGAGAAAAAGTTTTCATATTCAGCGATGGATCAAACAGCAATCTTGTTCACTCTGAAGGAGTCCATAACTTGGCGAAGCTCGTTTTCCTCTTCTGCAAATACATTCTCGGGCGTTTGTAGCCTTAATTCATATAGCTGTTTGTTTTCGACTCCAAGAACAGAAAGGTAGCGCCTATCCCACTCCAATCGGGCTACTCGGTCTTGTGGCATAACAGCTAATTCATTGTTGTTTGCGTATGACTTTATATTTACCTATTTGCAGAACAATCAGATTCCAGCAATTGCAAGAAACAATGCAATTTAAAGAGTGAAATGATTATGTCCTGGCATATACACAGGAATATTTCTTACAGAATTTCAACATCCGATGATGTAACAGTTGATAGAAGGAAAATTTTCCCAAGAGCTGCTTAGCTACCAAAACACAACTTGCACATCAATCTCATGCGATTTGCTTCACCAATGGTTTTGGAAAGAGTAATGTTACACCCACCCACAACTTTTATTCGATTTTTTTACCCGCTGACGTGGCAAGAAAAATCTTTGAATGTGATTAGTTTTTAGATACATTACATCAATGACTGGATCTAAGATTCCTTTGCCACATCAGCGAGTAAGGGAATCAAGTAAAAATTGTGGGTGGATGTAACATTACTCTTTTGAAAAAACTAACAGTTCTGAAAATATAAAACCAGCCTTAACATCTTGTTTGGTGCAACAACTTTTTTGGCTTAAAAGCAAAATCCTGTTTTATTGCCAACTTTTAATAACATTTTGGTACTTTCTAATACTTAAATTTATAATCAGAACTAAAAAGCAACAAAAACCGTAAATTTCGGTATAGAAGCGCAAATGAGCAAGTTCAGTTGACAATTAATGGTGCAACCAAAATGACTTGAAAGCGTTGACCCAAACAAAGCTAAATTAACCTAACAGGCCAGTCTATCCTTGTCACAAACAAATTAGCAACTCGTTACTAATCCCTTACCTCAACTTCATAGTACATCCTCCCATCATCAGCCACTCTCGAAGATGTTGTAAGAATGCTCGATTCTCGCCTAACACCAAGCCTAGTTGACATAAACTCCGTCAAATACTGCTTTAATACTTTTTCTCCAGCCTTTTGAGGTGAACCCAAATCTTCAACGCTCTTGTAATTAGAAGATGAAGGAGATGATAACTCCACAGAGAGGTTTTCGTCAAGAACAAAGGGGTCCCGGAAGAAAACATCGGCACCAGCACCTCGGACTTGGATCCAGTTTTTAGGGTACTTGAATGAATAGCCATCGAACGTATCTATGTATTCTCTGAACACAACAGGTTGTTGAGCTAATGCAATGCTATAAAGGTTGAAGCTCGAAAAGATGGGATTTAATAAGATTAATGCCATTGCTTTCCTCCTTGGAACTGCAAAACCTTTAGTCTGATTATATAATAGAAGTACAATGTGAGAAGCTATTGCAGATGGTTTATGCCATCGATCAAGCAGCAGAAAAAATCATCTAGAGCTTGGTTATAAAGAGGACAATCTACACATTAGGAGTGAGTAATAACACAAAAATAGTAAAACTATTAGTGGACAAAAGAAAAGGTAGCAACTAACATCTAGACAATCAAACTCAGGACGCGTGTACTACACAGACAGCACAAACATTTGATATCAGCCGGTGGGACAAATGTCTTCTGTCTGATTATTTTTGTTTGTAAATAATTCAATTTTGTGGAATGTTATACTTGATTTCTTAAAGTGGGCAGTTTGTGCTTGGTGCAGCCATTCTAACATAATCATCATATTGTCTAAAGTAATACAAAAGCAATGAAGTCAAGTCGGACAATGAGACTTGTGCACATTTCACCCCCAAACAGTCACCCATGAGGTTCGTGCCAATATGGGAATACATGGTTCGTTGTTGAAGATAGTAAATAAAATAATGCACTTGTCCTGACAATTTAAACTTTTGGTTGAGATGGTAATAAGCCACTTAACATGCTTTAGAGCAGGCACATCACTTGAGCTTTAATTGGGAAGGTAGCACCAAATCACTTGACATGTTATGGGAGTAGGCAGAGAGGTCCTAGATTCAAGCCTGGTCGGTTTCCAACAAAAATTTTAAACTGCACTTGTTTAGCCAAAAATGCGGCACAAGTAATGAGCCGTGTTGAAGATAACAGATAACTTAATTCGCTCATCCCTAACAACTTAGAAGAAGAAATGGTGAAAACATCACTTCACATTCTTAAAGCTTGCATTAGTCTAATTGAATCAACTTGTACTCCGATGTTATGAGGAAGGTTTTGGTCTAAAAATTTTGCGAACTAGGCAACAATGATTTATTTTGAGTAGTGAATTCATATTCTTATTTTGTGCAATCTATTTATCTGATGTTTTTCCCACCATATGCCTTAAGTGTCCCACTAGTACCCCTAACCGATCCCTATCCTAAAATTAAATACAAGAAATCTCAACAGGTGTACCAACTTCCGTTCAATACCCAATAAAGATGGTGTTTGCCACACTGCTGGCCTTTAACTCGAGACAATATCATCCGCATTCTTTTTTATGTTTTCCCAACCTCTATTTTAGAGTTCGATATGTATATAGTTTACAATTTAGGGGTTAAAAATTGATGCACCGATAGGAATGCCCTCAGCAAAATTGACCAGTTTAAAGTGTTGATTACCTTTGGAGAAGAATATGAAATAACAAAAGAATTGCCCCTTTCTATTGGTTCCAGCTTTCAGTAGATATGGTAACTTTAACATGGTATCAGATATCGGAAAACAAAGAAGACCTGAGTTTGATTCTCAACAAACACACTACTTTGAAAAAAATTAAACATCAAAAGAAATGAAGAAACATACAAACAACTAATTGCATGTGTTGGGCCTTCCTATAAAATTGAGACCGCCCCGCCCCACACGTTAGTTTTGAATAACAATATCAATAAATAAATAAATAATTACGCCCCTACTAACAATTCCAACTTTAGTAGAAACGATAACTTAACAATTACCAATCAAAGTGCAAAGTATACAAATGCTAAAATTTCCAACACATATCTCACAATGTAATATCGACCGTATAAAGACGAAGATAACAATCCATTCTAAAAGAAAAATACTGATATGAAAGAGAGGTCGGTTAAAAGGAATTAGAGGTAGAGAGATACTAACAGTTTGTATTTTACACGAAATCGAGCGGCGGCGGGAAGAAGATGAAAGACGGCACGGCGGCGGAGAAAACTCCGGCGAACGCAGGTGGCGAGTCAGCGGAGTTAGAGCTGGTGGAGAAAAGGGTTCGAGGACTGTGGCCATCTTACGGAGAGAGAGAGAGAGAGAGACAGAGAGAGGATAGAGAATTGGGCGAGCTGGTTCTTTCCAATGCCAGAAGCAGGTAATGATCAGGTGCTTGCCGGTGTAGCCACCTTGAACGTGTTTTTAGCCGTTGATTGGTTGCCCAAGCGATCTCCACAACCAAAGCCCACGTGGATAGTTTTCCAATCATTATTTTGATGCACTTCTGGGCATCTCTAATAGACTAGTTAGTTTAGAGGTTATTAAAGTATACACATAGATAAAAGTAGGTTCTAATTTTAGTTGTTAAAAGCTAGTTAATTTAATGAGTGTAAAAACACTCCAATAGACTAGTTAAAGTAAGTAAATAAAATTAATTATCTAGTAAATACAATG
>MKEJ01085366.1:0-10652 GCA_001753735.1 Embelia ribes | reverse complement strand
TCATATCGTATTAATATAATAAAACTAGTGCTACGCGCCAAATAGTAATTTAATTTTTGACAAGTGGCTTCCCATTTTTTTGACACTTGGCAACACCATAATATGCCAATGTACAAATTCATATGCATATATTTTACTATTCTTTTGGGATACATACGTTGAACTTCATGTCATGTATCTGCATTTGTATTTATGCATGTATATACTCGGTTCAATATTTTAGGAAGACTTTTTTAATGATGTTATAAAACTTTGGGCAAATTCAGATTCTTTAGTGAACAGTCAATAAATGATCTCAAAACTTTGAAGCTCTGGTCCAATCCAACTTAATTGTGCAATAATTATCTGTATTCTCCATAAGTGTTGCTACTACTTTGAATGAATTTGTGGTCCTGTGGCCTTCCAATGTAATGTAAACATGAACATCAATACACTTACGTATCTATATTTTCCTAGAACCCTTATATTTTCCACAACATTTCCCTCTGTATAACATAATGGTTGAGCCAAGGAAAAGAAGACAGGAAATGGGTTTTGTATGTCCTTAAACATGGGACAGTTGCGTCCGAGAATGCAAAGCTGGAGGCAGTCTGTCTGTCAAAAAAAGTCTCTACTGCGTAAGGTTTAGCAGGATAGTTCTCATCAGGATAACGGGTTCTTAAAAATGATTTATATAGAAATTTTTATTTTAAATCTTTTTCGATTAAAATTTATAGAGTCACATATTGAATTCATGTGAGAAAAGTGTATGTATCATGCCAGTTTGTAGATATGTGATGTGTTGTATATCGTTATCTGAAGTAATTTCTATTACTTCAAATCAGTATGATTATTTTTATATTATGTAGGTCTATGTTCCATAATAAAGGAATATGTAATTATTTATTTTTACATGCATATACTTATATAATTATAGGAGTTAAAATTAATTTAGTGAAAAATAAAATTGTGAGGACTTTTCCAATTCATAAGAAGATAATATTGGTACATTAATTTAAGTTTAAGTTTATTTTGTTGGAATAATATTTCTATGTTCATATAGAGGATACATGTTAAAAACTATAATGGATCCTATCAGTGTTTGTGAGTTCGCAGTTTGTTTGCACATAATTATTGAATTTCGTCCTATTACTTCCAAAGAATCGGATTATTTTTATATTATGCATGTTTAGTTTCCAGATGAAGGAAAATATTACGGTATTTAAGTGATTTTTACATGCCAACATGTATGACTTGATTAATGGGTTTAAAATTGAGTGAATGGAAATTAATAAAATTAATCATCTTTGCCTTTTCAATTTACAAGAATTAGATATATTAGTACTTCATTTTTAATTTTAATATTACTTTATTTCAATGCATATAAATTAGAATTTCTAATAGTATACTTTGCATTTTACTTTGAAGAGTATATGATATAATTTACTATGAAATGTACACAATAAATCAAGATATTTTTAATTCTCAAGGGTTACATTAGTGTGTTAACTTTTGCTTTTGATATTATTTTGGTTCAATGCATGTGTTGGAACTTCTCATAAAGTATTAAAACTTAAGTGGAAAAATTACTCCCACGGATTTCACACTAATATAGTCTATATATATAAACTGAAAAAAGCTAAACTTTGCACTAAAACTGCTAAAGGCAACAATACCAAAAACCAAAAATGTCAGCTCCAAGCATCAACAAAAACCAACCAAAAATGCCTTCAGTTGCAGGCTGTACAAATACTTGTTCCACAGTTTGACTTATGGTTCTTTTGGTTGCAGCTTAGACGCAAAAAAGAATTACCCATTTTTTATTAATGAAATTTTTTTATGATTCGGATTAAAACTTACAGCTATTTCAGGACAAAACACCCAAAAAAGTTCAACTTAATAGCTACGCAACCAAATGCAATGCAACTTTGTAAGTATAAGAGCAGAACAATTTGAACTTAAAAGCTACTACCAAAGAAGACGTTAGTGCAAAGAAAAGAAATACATCACCCATTTAACCCAAGCAGGAGTTTAATCCCTTTTTGCCTCTGGATTCTTTACATACTAAACATGCATTTTTGGTAGAAGATTTGTTCGATAAACTCTTAATATGAATTATTCTGTAATAAAAATATATCGTGGGGGCTCCAATCGAGGAGTAATTCGAGTCATACATTGATAGGATTAGTAAGATGTTACGGACATATTTTTTACGCTAATTTTTTTAATATGTCCCATTGATTTTCGTTCTCATACGTGTCAACTTCAATGAGATCAGCATTATTTACATTCACTTCACATAGAATATATGCTAAGAGGGGGAACATTATCCACGAGACTCATCCTTCAAGATCGATAATTGTCACACAGGCACATGTTGCCTATACCGACGTTAAAATGATCATAAACTGGACACTTGCAAATGTGCATACTGTGCGGTAGTTGGCATAGGAAACAAACCTTCATAAAAGAGGCAAATCTTACAGAGTTGCAAAAACATACAAGAAGATGCGATTTTAGTCACAAGTCTGAATTCATCTGACAGACATTTCCAATTTATCACAGACACCACACCATGGAAGGAAGCAACAAGCTTTTGCACCCTCACTTTCCTATCTACATGCATTGAACATATACACAGGCCTACCGAATACGATCTTTAGTAATCATTACTTACATCTACACACAAGGGTCTGAAGTTATGTTAATACAAGCATTATAGACAAGCATAAACAGTAACTGGATTCACAAGTCCATGTCATCGAATATCTCCATGTCCACATCATCAAATATTTCCACTTCCTCATCATAAAGCCGACCTTCAGCCACCAAGTTGCTGCCACAAATAATTACTCAAATAAGATGAAACCATAGAAACTTACTGGGCAGTATATCTAAAAGACCCAAAGGAAGCACGGGCATATCAAAATGGTGTCCGTGTCTAACACTTATAGGAGACACATACTCCAAAGACACTTCAAAATACAGGAGAGACACTCTGTTTTTCAGTTTCTTAGAATATACGTTTCCAAACTTAAAAAAAAAATGTGTCGGAGAATCCATAATGCCTAATCAGGGTCTGTGACTTGCTTTTAGTTAAAATCTACATATATTTATTTATAAAAAATTACTAATAGCCAATGAAAATCGTACATCGATACGTTCAATTATGTAAAATTATTGATTGGGTAGAGTTTTATGCAAACTTATTGCCATATTTTCATAACTTTAGCAATGTATAGTTTCTTTCAGCATATTTAGTACCAATAAAAATAATTATTAAGTTTACTCACGTGTGTCCTCGACATATCTCTGACTCCATTTTTTTAACAATTGATTTGTCTTATGTCCGAATCTGTCTCTGAACCAGAACCCATGCATGTAACCGTGCTTCTTAGGTGAATAGGCAAATAAATAGGATAGTTATACCTTAAACAGCTGAAACGGAAGGTCACAACACGCTTAAGCTTTCTATTATAGAAGAAGAAGGTGAATGACCATCTGGAAAGAGAGAACACAAACCCACATTAAAACTGTAAATGCTGTGTTTCACACTACTTGTATTTACTACCTAAAAGATTAAATTGCAACCCTTACATGGCTCCTTTTTCCAAAAATGGGTCAGCATCGCAGTCCGGGTTGTAGCTATATATGTCACATTCAGATAACTGCACAACCTGCCAATCAACAACATCAACGTATGCTCACAGAAAAACTAGCATCCATTTTGTAAAAATTCTTTTAGGTGCTCACCTCATCGAGAGCATTGTATAGGGTATCACGTAAGGAACCTTCCTCATTTACCACCGCCCATTCCTGCAACCAAAAATCTGTATTCTAGAAGCGCGAAAGTGTGATGCATGCAATTTTAATGCGATTAGCTTTGTAATTCATATCATATACTAAATTTAGAAGACATTTTCCCCTTTTCTTGAACCAACAGTAGGAAAAGCATTTTAGTAAGTTGTTTGTCATCACCTTATCAAGACAACCAGTTCCCAAAAGGAGAGCTCGGGATTAGCAGTAAAAGCAACAGGTGAAGGTAACAGTATGATTAAATGTGTACTCCAATAATATACACAAACTTGAAATAATATTGTTGTACGGGGAGCATTTGCAATCACACGCCCAAAGAAGCACAAGGTCAATTTGATCTCATGTATGTTACCGCAATATGACTAAGTGAAAAAACTATTAGAAATATTACAAGAACATAAATTTCTTTGAGAAAATAGTCTGAAAACAGCAGGTGCCGTAATCCTTGTTGGGTTCTTTAGCAAGGATTGTTGGGATGGAGGAGCCTGAAGATATTCAACATTAGTCCCCACTTCGGCAGTCTACAAATTTATTTATTTAGGGTTGTTAGAATAAAAACATCTCTTTCTGTAATTGTAATCTTATCTCTCATATAACAAAATACTCTTGGCTTGAGCGTCCCCAAACGTAGTCACATTGTCGAATTGGATCAACAACTCTTTGTGTATTCTTTGCAGTGTTTTTAAAAGCTCTCCGAACTGTCGCCTAAGCTCTCGGGTGAGACAAGGCGAGGCCGACACGCCTCATGTGGGTCTAGGCGAGCCACATCACTAAGGCATGTTTAGGCAAGCGCCTTGACCTAAGACACTAGTGCTTAAAGTGTTAAGATGATCGCTTCACTTACATCATGCTATTTTTCTTTTCCTTTTTTTTTTTTTTTTTGGTTCTTTTTTTTGGTATATGTTATATTTATTATACGCCTTGTTATCCTAAACACTTATTATTTACCAAGGAAACAATCACTAAAATAAACTATAAAAAGGTTAAAGGAAAAATATATTAGGAAGGTATAACCAATTCACACACCTTCAATAAAAGCTTATACTTCTACATACACTGAAAAAAGTAATAATTTTATGAGATTATGAAGTTTTATTAAAAAATAGTTAGTGCCTTGCATTACTTCAGCGAACGCCTTGGATGGCACCAAGCGCCTCGGGCAATAAGGGGTATTGGCGCCTTAAGGGCGCCTATAGCTTTTAACAATATCGATTCTTTGTTTCTTGTTCTTTGATTTTTCATACTAGTATACATTTCCGCAATAAGGATTTGAGAAAAAATGGAATAAAAAAAAATTCATCTACATACAAGTCACCAACCAAAAAATACAAGCTTTTAAAACAGCCCCGTAATTGAAAGAAAATTTCTAAGAATAGTGAACATAGACTTCCAAATCAGTATTCTTCTTGTCATAATTAACAAAAAAATATTCTTAACAATCTCAATAACCCAAAAAAAAAAAAAAAGGGAAAGAAAGAAAGAAAATTACACATCTAATTGGCAATTAAAAAATCGAACATAAGTTGGACTCACAATTCACTTGAATGATAGACACCGAGACTGAGAGTGTTAGCATTTGCCATTAATAGTAGCAAGATTGTATCTGTTTAGAAACACCACCATTTTTTCCGTGACATAATCTTTCTGTGCAACAATCTTCTTCCATTTTAATAACATACAAATACATGCATGCCTAAACACATACAACGAGAGTGATAATGGAAAACGTTGTGCAATTTTGAAAGGTAAATTGATTATATCTTAATGCGAATTAAATGTCATTACAACCATGGTATACATACAATGTACAATATGTATTTTAATTTTCCATTCAATTCATTTTATTTAATGATGATTAAGATTTACACATGTCATACTTGTAAAGCACCACTTGGCACAAAATTATGCTGAGACTCTGCTTTTAATTTATTTAATTTATAATTTCCAATCGTAGAAAACATTATGCAATTTTGAAGGGTAAATTGATTATATCTTAATGACAATTAAATGTTATTACAACCATGGTCTATATACAATGTACAATATGTCTTTTAATTTTTCATTCAATTCATTTTATTTAAAGATGATTAAGATTTACACGTGTTATACTTTTAAAGCGCCACTTGACATAAAATATTACATACTAATATAAGAGCAAAAATTAAGAAATTATTTCGAATAATTTAAAAAAATAAATAAAAGTGATATAACTATCATTTATCGGAATTTTAAGTATGCATTATACATAAATTTTGAGGTATTTTCATGTACTTGCGACAATAATTTGTACTTTGAGAATTAATATGATATTTAAATATTTTGTTAAGTTTTATAAATATATAAGCAATTGTAAATTATAATTCATTACGTTTTGATAATTTTATTTTAAATTATTTAAAATTTATTTTTGTGATAATTATTAATCTAAATCTTTAAATATACAATATCATTTCTAAATAAAAAATATGCAAATTAGAATTAATTGATTTATAATTTTGAATATGATGACTTTTGTTACATAGAAGCCAGTTCAAGGGCAGACTTTGAAATATTTTTTGGAGTTAGATACGTTTTTTTACAAAGTAGTCAGATTAGAAGATAAAGATAGGGCAGCCAGACGCCTGATAACATATTTGGGTCTTTTTTTATTATTCTAGAAAAGGATATACGAAATGTATCCAAAAAAAAAAATTAAATAAATAAATAACTCGGGAGATGAAGGAACTCCAATTTCGACTCTTTATTCTGCCTTGTTTACTAGAAATAATGCAAATTTATACGTTGAGTTATGAGAATACTCACAGCAAATGATGTAGAAATTAACTCGCACATTTCAGTGCTCGTACAGTTTCAATACATGAATATTTGTGCGAAAATCATTTTCCTGGCATCTCAAAGCATAATTTTTTTAACCGGATTAAAGTGCATATTTTCTTCGAATTATTAGAAAAAGAACTGCTTACCTTAACAATTCCAATAGAATGCAGTTGGCATAAAACCAAACCACATCTCCAATTTCAGAAAATCAGAATAAGAAAACCTTAGCACTTGAGGCAATGCATACACACAGGCACACAGACATCTAATTCAGAGTTTATCTACAATAAGAAACAGGATTATATCAATTATTTACAGCAGCAGCAAGTATTTAAAGCAATAAATTCTCCTTTATTTATTTAAGCCCCATCTAGCAATAGGAGAATTGAATTTATCCACAGAGAGCATCAGATATTAGCAATACTTCTATGTACACCAAAAGAATATTAATCGCGCGCACACACTTATAAATCTTTCCCCTCAATATTTTACGGTCCAGCCCTTCATCCGTCCTAGACCTTACGTATTTAGCATCTTCGCGGCACACTTTTTAGATTTTGTTTTTCTATTTTTATTTGTTGGGTTTTCTTTATTTTCTGATAACCGAAAAAACCCAGAAACGTCAAGAAAGAACCAGCAAACAAGACGAACGAGGGTTATGTTTGATACAATATCCGTTGAATCAGCTAATTCCAAGAGAGGCGATCCATTGTTCCAAATACTTGCTGCTCTCTGCAAACCAAAATACGGATAACTTAACGTCATTAATTGCTCATAGAAAAAAGAACAAGATGTTACGAAAAAATAACAAAAATGTAGGTGACATATGCACAAGGGATACAAAGGAAGAAGAAAGTAAATAAGATAATTTTTTTACATCCGTGTCGAACATTGAATAAATGCTGACCATATGTATAAAAACAAAACAGAATATAAAAATTTTCTAGCTGGTTCAACTCAAGAAAATGTTTTCCAATGATGAAATGTAGTTCGTTCTATAAAGACACTACAAACTCTGGTCGTCATTATGAACAACCTTTATTTTCATCTCCTTCATTCTCTATCAATTCGCTTAATGCAAATTTTGTGAGCATCCCACCGAATGCACTACTTTCGTACCAAATGATTATACCTTTCTCTTAAATCCATTCATTTACATTCCCATCTCTTTTGGTATCACAATTCATCTACCATTACCATAAGCAACATGAATGACCGTTTTACCAAACTATCAGATACTTCAGTGCTTCACCGAGAAATAAAGAGATATTTCAAATTGTTAAACTGAAAATCTGATTATTTTTGTGAAAAATGACAATGTTTCCAAATATTTCTTCCTTTCAACATAATGCAGCATCAGAAAGGCCTCAACAATGAAAAACAATAAGACCTAGTTACTTGAAAATTGGCCATGTATGCATCATAAATTGGAGTACCAAAACAACAATAGGGTAGAAAATCACACGGAAGAATACATAAACACAACCGCCCTGTCAAACGTGGTGCAACTTTTTTCTCCGATGTTTTTGTATTCGATTAAACGAGAAAGAACAAGAAATTCAACTAAAATCACCATCATGAATTAGGCAGTTGTTCACATTGGATAAATTTTCACTTAACTGCAATATACAGGTCAAATCTGTGTTTTAAAAAATTCTTGAACATAGTTTCAAATAAAGTTTCTAATTATAAATGACGTTAGATGCCAAAAAGCTCTCTTCATATGATAATTGGCCATTAGGACTCTTAAAAACATAAAGTTTCAACCTAAAATTTCTAATTCGATATGAAATCAAATTAAATGCTCAAAACACTCTTAATGCTGATATGCTAGTTGGCCATTAGGCTATGAACAAGCTTGGAAGCAGCGAAATTTGATAAATAATCTATATTTTCATTAGAGTACACAACTAATTGCTAATAAGAAACAACTAAATAATAACATGGTATAAACTCGTCAAATTCTACCCAACGATTAAATCATGCAACAGACCCAAAACCACACCATCAAGTTGAACCAAGAAATATACGAAAGGTTGGCAACAAATATTTTCTACAACTTAGATGCGGAAAATGAAGGAAGCTGAAAGAAGTAACCCGTACCAGCAGAATATATAGCCGGCACAAACCCAATAGTGCCTTGAAACTTCTTTACATTTGCCTCTGCATCTACACGCCCACGGCGATAGCAAGGAACAAGCACCGCGAAACTATCATCTGAATCGTCGTCATTCTGGAACTCAGGCCCATGAGGCTCCAACCAGCCAACCGACCAATCCGAGTCGTCGGATTCGGACCCGGAAACAGAGCCACCGTCCAATGAGACCAGAACCACATCATATTCACAGTCAATTTTACGTTCCTCGCGACTTTGCCATTTTCTGTTAGCCCTCCTAGATGAAGATTGGACATTTCCACCAGTAACCAGAGGGAATTTACCTGCATCTAGTTCCCAAGAGCTCAAATCCAATGAAGAATATAAGGACAATCTATCGGAGATTTCGGGTTCTTTATGTTTTCCACTCCACAACCACCACGACAAATCGCTGAACGGAACAGCCATATATGTATGTATCTATTCAACCTACAAATGTACGCATGTATTCGACCCGCAAGCTGCCTTACACAGGGCAGCCCTTTGAGGTGGATGACAAACAATTCCCTTATTTCCAGCTAAATGATTCTAAAACTTAGACTGCATATTCGATAGAAGCTTAAACCTGGTATTCAAATAACCCAAATAGAAGTACAAATGAGAAGCTATCTAAACAGATCAACCGGAGAAAATTCTGAAGCTGAGCAACTAAAATGGCTTTCTCAGGCTTCTCAGTTTATTATGAAAAATAGAATTAACCCAAAAGGAACTTGGCCTTATTCCTGTATCTATACATAATGAATCTGGTATTACCAAAAATAAATCTAATTGTCCACAACACTGCCAAAAATATACCTAAACTTAAGAGAAAAATGAAATAACGTTTTGACTAAGAGCAACGAACTCACCACATTAATGATTAATGAAACAAGTTAAATTTGTGATTTCGGTGAAATTCAAAGCACCCGAAACAAAAACCTAATCAAGTTAACATAGAAAATGAACCAAGCTTTTCCTGTCTATATGCATATATACATACATAATGATCCAAGTTCTACCAAAAATAGTTCTTATGGTCCCCAAATTAGACCTAAAGTTCAGAGAAGAATGAGGAATTTTTTTTACTAAGACCAACAAACCGAGGCACTAGTAATCAATAATTCAAGTTAAACTTATGATATTGGTGAAATTCAAAGCACCCGAGACAACATTCTAAGAACAAACATAATAATTAAAACCCCCGCATGCTCTGATACCATGTAAAGTAACACGAGATCACCTCATCTAACCTAAAAAGCTTAAATTGTTTGGAAGAGGAGCATTATATTGTTATTATATCATCAACACTGTCGAACTCATAGGTCCGTTTGCATAAAAGAAGAAGTAAAAATTCTAAATTCCATAATCTCCCGAAAGTCCAAGTGAGATTCAAGTAGAACAACAATAGATACATATATATAGATGTGTAATTCATATATACCTTGAAGTCAAATACATATATTTAAAAAAAAAAGCAGATATTTATCGAGAATTATAGTCTGTTTATATCCTGACGAAAAGGAACGGGTTGAGACGCAGAGAGAGAGAGAGAGAGAGAGAGAGAGAGGGGTTTCTTGTACATTGAAAGTGGTGTTTTGATTGTTCAATTTCAATGCAGAAAGGGTAAAAACAAAAGAAAGTAAAATACAAATATTGACCGTTTAGTACATTTCATATGCAAATTGCTAAAAGTGTATTTTGATAATTGGTCACTACTTAATATTTAATTTGTTAATCGAACACATTTATTATTTTTTCGTAGAATTTGCTTATCGAAAATTTTTGTACATACTATTCGTATAGTAATTTATATAATATCGTTTCTTTTTAAGCTTTCCTATCACTTAAGAAGAAGAAACTATTCTCATGCTCCTAAAAGAACTAATTTGGGAGAATATATATATAT
>MKEJ01085359.1:0-11838 GCA_001753735.1 Embelia ribes | reverse complement strand
GACTCAATGTATGAGTACAACATACTGAGGTTTAATTTACATCGTAAATCTATTGTACGGTACTGTTATAGTAGTGCTACAGTGTTGGTGAAAAATTGGGGCCTTATAAATAAAGTATTTCAAGGCTTAATGAAGAGTTGCTGAAAGCCAAAAATTTGAGAAAATGAGCAAATAACGCCAAAAAATTGAATTTAATATTTTTTCGGATAAGAAGTGGTTTCATCCGAACGAGTGTAGCAGATAGGACAATTACCTTTTGGCCCTTAGTACTTCAATTTTACCTCAATTGTGTATTCATACTCCAAAATTATGATTTAAAATTAGAACCAATGGCTAGGATTAAACCTTATCACTTTAGAACCTATTAAACCCTAGCTTCCATCTATTTCAAACACTTATTCTTTCATTTCTCCCCATTTTTTTTTTCTTTTTGGAGGTTTCAGAGAGCAATTGTGGAGGTGTGACAACTTTGCAATCTATCTGTTTTCTTTACCGCAGTTGTAAGGATATTAGAATTAATTAATCTTTCAATAACAATCATAGTTTGTTTAGTTTTATTGTGTTCTTCTTAATTCAATTTGTTTTTCAATTAAATTGCATATTGAAGTGTTGCAGAGATTAATTGGTTATAAGTAGATTAGCAGTTTGGTTATCGTTCTTGAATTGAAGTTATTCTTTATCGGTATTATTGCAGAGTAAGATAGTAAATATATATATTTTTGGAGTTGTTATTAAATTTATTGTTTCTGTTAAATTAATCATGAATAGCTAATTTCCTTTCTTGTCCTAAAGTGAGGAAGATAGTTAGTCTATCCCCTACAAATATGAATTAAAAAGGATTTTATACTCTGAACCGGAATTGATTGGTGTTAATTCTAGAATTTTTACGTTGTCTAGTTGACCTAGTAGGAATCTCTTAGACATAGTTATGGTGCCTGATAAACACCCGATGACACCCTAAGTTGAAATAAACTAGACACATCGTACTAGTGAATTAATAACTAACTTTAAACGGATGTTTACTTAATATGAGTTAGGGGAGAAAACTACTACTGGAATTACTGATAAGGGCAAGTTTTAATTAAATTGTTTTAGAAGTTTTAAGTTAATTGATTGTTTATTTTTCCCTTTTTTGAAATTTTTGAAATTTTCCGTGTTCTAAGCGTAGGTTAATATAAATAATTATTAATTATATTGAATTTGATTTAGAAGATTAAAACTTAGTGAATTGGATTAAGAATTAGGATTCCTTAGGATTCGATACTCGGTCTTACCGAGAAAATTATAATTGTCCTTAGTATACTTAATAGGTATCCATTATACATAAGTCTAGAAAGTGATAAAGTTTTTGGCGCCGTTGCAGGGGAGCTCCCTTAAAACTGTTTGCTAAGGCTTTAATTCTTCTTATTGTTTCTTTTCTGGTTAACGATTATTTTTGATTTTATCCCGTTCATTTGGGATAGAAACTTTACTCTTTCTTGTGTAGGGTAGCTATTGAAATTTAATGATTCGGGTAACTACTCGCTCGCAAAAGCAACTCTTGCAATCCAAGGCTAAATTGGGTCCATCAACACCTATCATGGATTCACCAAAATTCAAAACGATCCAACTTAACAAGTTGGAGTTCACGGAGACTACGATTTTGAAATCCTTTTCAGTTATAATAGTGAAAATCCTAATAATAATAATTATAATGGGAACAATAATAATAATGAGAATAATTCTAATGTTTATCATAATCAGAATCAAGTCCCGAATGCTCAACAGTTGATTCAGGTACTCCATACTTTACTTGGAATATGAAGAACAATATTGTTCTTGTTCTCAATCTTGGTGTTCCTCCCGCTATTAATCCTCCTTTTCCTTCACTAGTTCTGATCAACTTTCTCTTTCTGTTCCTCGACTTGTTCTAAATCAGTATGGCGGTCAACTGCAATACGTTGGCTCACAACTACTGTATAGCAGTCAGTAGCCACAATATGGTAGCCCCAACTGCATTATGGTAGTCAACAACCATAAGCTCATCAATATCCGTAGCAACCACGACATCTGGTCAATCCTGTAAATGTCCCTATTGTACCAATTCTTAATCCAGTAAAGCAACGTTCTCTTATATGCATTATTTTACAGCCAAAAGTACGAGGCACATTCAAAGTGAACCTATTATGATACGGAACATTCCTAAATTCCATGGGTTTGACAATGAGAATGCCTATAGCTTTCTCATTGACTATGTTACCACATGTTCCGCATTAATCGAGCCTAGTATTGAGGAAGAGATTGTCGAAGCCTTTTTTGTTTTGCACTTATAGACAAGGCTAATAATTGGTTTATGGCTCTTCCATTGTATTCCATTGATACTTGGGCTAAGATGCAAAAGGTTATCTTGATAAATACTTTCCAAGTTATCAAACTTTCAAGTGTCAAGAAAGGATCTCTCAATTCATATCCAGGCCATCCGAAAAGTTCTACGAATCTTGGGAGCGCTCCGTGGATCTGCTAATCGCATATCCTCATCATGGTTACAAAAGACCTTATCTGATAAGATTCTTTCACACTTCTTTCAACACTCGAATGAAAGAAATAATTTTCGGTATGTGTGTCAAAAATTTGTTTCGTAAAACGGTGAATGAGATTTGTCCGTTTTTCGATGACCTAGTTAATAAGTCTAAGATATGGGAGAACTTTCCGATAGGGAGCAACTTTTCGTCATTAAAAGAAGTGGTTGAAAAGCCTAGCATGTATCAAATTAATGAAGTTGATGAGTGGCAAGCCAAGTATATTGCCCTCAAGAAGTAGATGAAACTGTAAAAGTTGTCCCGAGAGAATGTTGTTGTTGCCTCTCTTGTATGTTACTTTTGTCAAATGGAAGCAAGATGGATGGCTGTAACCAAATGGGGGTAGTAAAAGATGTTATATATGTGCAAATGCAGTCCAGGCAATACCACTCATACTAATAGCAGGGTTAGTATGGTAGAAAAGGCCAATTCTATTCGCATCCAAGTAACTCCAATTGGAAAACTAATCCACCCGTGGCATCTAATTATCAAAACAAATAGAATGGAAATGGTCCCACTCGAGATACTTATGTTTCTTACATTTTTCATAATTAACCATTTACTCTTTTAGAAAATCGAATAGAAAATGTAAAAAGACTTCAAAAGAAAATATCACAGAAACACAGAGCCTTAACATGACTGTGACTGACCAAATTGGTGGTCTTACTTAGAGTATCAATGATTTGGCCATATCCTAAAAAGCACGGATGCCAATACGTTAGGGCAAACTTCCACTGGCCAGGTTAATGTTGTTAATAAAATAATCCCGAAATGAGGGGAGGAACTCATTCTTGTCTAGATGAAACCCAATCTCATCCAATCGAGACCCACTTTCGATCAGATGAACTCATTCTTGTTCAGACGAGATGCTATTTCTTTTAGACCAACTTCCTCTCGTCCGAATGAAATGGTTGATGATGAGATTCTACCTTTTGATTGCTCAAAATACTTTTGTGATGCCCCTACCCAACATATCTAACTATAATAACTTTAAAGGGCTCATACAAGAAGTTAAAAGCTAGAAAATTGTTGGTACTAAAAGTCAGGAGGATCAAACATTAGGAAAGTACACGCCGCGACCACCTTTCCCACAAAAGTTGGCCAAACTGAACAAAAGAATAGTAAATAAAGAGGTGTTCGAAATGCTGCAAAAAGTAAAAATTAATATCCCGCCATTCGATGTTATAAAATAGATTCCGTCTTAAGCTTAGTTTTTGAAAGAACTATGCATAGTAAAGCATAATTTGAACATGAAAGAACGGGCATTCCTCACTAAACAAGTGAGTGTTGTTATTGATCTATGTACTTCAGTGAAGTGTAAGGATCCAGGATTCCCCACGATTGCTATTGTAATTGGAGATTTTGAGATTGGCCGATCATTGTTGGACCTTGGCACTAGTGTAAACTTACTCCCATATACTGTATACCAACAATTAGGATTAAGGAATCTCAAGCCAATGAGGTTAGTAGTTCAAATGGTTGATCATTCTTTAAAGGTTCCGAGCGGAGTAATAGAGAACATACTAGTTGAGATTGAACAATTTTATTTCCCCACAGATTTTATAGTATTAGATACTCATGCTTTTCTCGATACATCAAAACAAATCCTAGTTATTCTAGGTAAGCCATTTTTAGCTACGTCAAACATAATTATTAATTGTAGAAATGGTATTATTAAATTACCTTTTGGTAACATAAAAACCGAGATGAACGTGTTCGATTATAATAAGAAACCAATTGCGGAAGTAATCGAGTTTGTGAAAGGTAGATTGTATAGATATGCTTAGCAAGGAACACTTTGAGTTGGTTTCATTTAGGGAGGTCATAGAGTACTTTAGTGACTTATTTGACTATAAGAGTACCTCTAGGGTCTACGAGGACCCAAACACAGTGAAGGGGTGGTACCTCAAATTCGAGCTGATCGAGATGCCTAGCATCAAGGTCATACCTTCAGAAGAGAGTAACCCTATACTTGAACATAAATCCCTTCCTCCGAGCTAAAATATGCCTTTCTTGGTAAAGGCAAAGTCTTTCCTGCAGTGATCTCTTTGGAGCTCACTATTGTATAGAAAAGTGCTATTCTTGGTATGCTTGGCAAGCATACGCCAAGCTATAGGATTGTCTATAGCAGATCTTAAGGGCATAAATCCATTGATTTGTTATTATCATATTTACCTCGATGATAAGGCGAAACCGGTGTGTCAGATGCAACAGTGGTTGAATCTAGTCATGAAAGAGGTAGTTAAGGGTGAGGTAATCAAACTCATAGATGTTGGAATCTATTACCCTATTCTGGACTCTAAGTGGGTGAGCCCTACTCAAGTCATGAATCCAAGGTTAGGGTTGTGCCTAACAAGAAAAAAGTGAAGCGCCGAAATACCCAAGGGGGAACCCGAGGATGTAAGTTCTTAAAAGAAGAAGAAAAAGAAAAGAAATAAAATATAGGAAGGAAAAGAAAAGAAAATAATACATTTACATCTATGCCATTCACATTACATTTATCCGCCATTGTAGGGCGATCCTACACACATTCTACGACATGATCATCAACAACATATATATAAACAAATACACTAAAAAGAAAGGAAGAAGGACAATACCAACTCTAGAAAATATATATAGACATCACTTAATAAACGTAAACCTGCCTGTTTACTTATACAATACTACAAGCTGTATGCTTGTCAAAATAAAAAGGAAATGAATGTATTCATAGGTTTTTTGTCTGTCATAAAGGAGCAAGAACCTATATATACTGTTGCCACGCTAACAACGCTACAACACTATGCTATTAGAGTACGCTACAGAATAAAATACAAAGTCTTGCACTAACATATGCACCAAAAATATGTACAAGATACCCGAGCATCTAATAATACTCCACGCTTGCCTCCGCACCTACAAAGCCATGCATGTGCCAATATATGGAAAAAAAATATACCGTTAGCCAATACACTCTAGGATAAAGAAGAGATTAGGCTTTATGCATTATGAATGAATGCATGTCTATGCATAAATATCATATGAGTATAAATGAAATTATGATCAGGAATGCAACTCACGCCTATGCATACTTCCATGCTAATGCTTTAAAATATTTTATTGGGACTAGTATCATGACGTTTTTATAAATCGCTATAGCCACCAACTGCTGATGACATGATTGAACCTTCATTGATGACCACCCACTGGTGATGTAATCATGGTATAATCCCAAATTTAGTTTTCCATCTGTCACAGTGAGGTTGAATGACCTCATTACTAAAATCTACGTATTTTAGATTTTTTTTATACATTTATGTTCCGAGATTGAAAGGATACACCCATGCATTTTATATGTAAAATTTCCTTTCAAATAATCCATACTAACGCAATACCACATTGTGCTACATGAATGCAATGAAATGCATTTAGCTACACATTTAACATGTTAATTGTCACGCATTTAACATGATAATGAACAATGTTGTAAACATGAATATAAACTATGCATATAATAAATTCCACACTTATTCTATGCCTTCGCGACTTATCAAATACATTTGAGTCATCTTCACATAACAATGCTTATATGTCGTTTTACTACGCACCTTTTCGTGTACTCTATTCTACACCTCTGTGACATATCAATTCACTTCAAAGGGGTCTGCACATATTCTACGCCTATTAGACGTATCTAGCATGTCCAATTACAACACATCACTATATCACATCCTAACGCCTCATTCACGCATACATACAGATAAAGTCATCAAATTTATAATAAAGTTTGTTAACTACAGTACCTCTAATTGCACTACAAGTCGTCCCGAGACTTCTTACGCAAAAGCCCTAAAATTGCCTCTTCGTTGCCCCTCAATTTGATCTAGCAAATGAAATTAAATCGTCAAATACCGAATATAAAGATATTCTACTCATCACGAGGAACAAAAAATATCAAATAAAATTTCATGTACATGAAGTACACGAAGTACACGGAAATCAAGGTAAATCAAATAATAGGATGAAAAGAAAAACTTACGTAGAAATGATATCTTCGTTTCTTGGTGAAGAATATATACTTCGATTTCACTTTCGATCTTGGGAGCTAGATGAAATCAAGCCTCTAAGCTCCCAAAATTATTTATCCCCTCTTTCTCTCTCTCTTTTCCTTTCACTTTTCGGAAATAATTTAGAATGAAATGAAAAGATATGTTATAAAGTCAAAAAGTAATAGGGTCCACGACCTTTTTCATATTGATTGGGTATAACGGTACACAGGTTTGGTATATCAGTACACCACTGTACCGGTATACCACTTTGTATGCTGACTTCCCGTGAGTTCTGAATCCGCGACCCTTTTATGCTGACTACGTATAATGGTACACATATTTGGTATATCAGTATACCACTGTAAACCAGTATACCAATCTGTGTATTGGTTTTCAGTGAGTTTTGAACCAAACAAAGGAGTCCGTGTACTAATATACACCCTTTGTGTACCCGTACACCCCTTCTGTGTATCGGTACACCCCCTCTGTGTACCGGCACTCAGGTCCAAACCAATATTTTTTCACTAATATCATAATATTGAAACAATAATGCAACTACAATGCATAATTGTTAGCAACTATACCGCCACGCGACTGTGCATAATGTACCATGTATAACCATATACTCCACATATACCACGTAATAATAATATTATAACGCAATGCTTAATATTTTTATTAAAATGAAAATTTTAGTCGAATTTTCAGGACGTTACACTATATACATCATGCCACAAATGCATTGCATTCGTCATGGCAATACTCTAACCACAAAACATATGCTCATGTCTCGTATAGTAAATTGCAAGGATAAATATCTATGCCATCTAACTCGACCATTCGACTACTGAATCTACCATCTCATTATAAATAATAGCTAGCATGTAGCTAATTATATCTATTTCTTTCCAATAAGAAATAAATTGGAAAACTTCACAAGCATACACTACAACCAACTCGACGGGAAGCAATTCTTCATAGAAGAGTAAAAAGTCACTTCTAACCCATCTCTAATTCCTTGCTAGAATACATTACCAATGATTCATATAAACATGAAGAATTTTAGTCAAACATACATATCTTCATCAATATAAGCATCACATCTCGCCATAAAAGGCAATGCTTACTTACCAAGCAACACACACTATCTCACCTAATAACGCATACTACCTTTCTAGTGAACATATACTACCTTACCTAGCAACACATACTACCTTATTGTGCATCCTACACTATCTTGCCATGGAATACTATAAGACATAAATACGTGTCTCGAATCTATACATGCCAAACAAGAACTCATATGCATCAACTGTCTACACAATTTACTACACTACCAAATAGTCAAACAATTACATATACTACTACTCACACACTTCACATACCACACATCTCCATATAAAATTTATTCGTCTTCGATTATCTAGGAACATCAAACATTTCATATATAAAAGAAAATAAACATACCTCGTATACTTACAAAACCACCACGCCTCCAAAACTTATAAATACTACTACATTTCAACTATACTACGCCATACATTCAACGCCATAATAATATTATAACACATCACATAATATTATTAAAACGAAAAATTCTCTCAAAATTCCAGGACATTACAGGATTCATGCATAATATGCTTTTGTTTCATATCTTAAATTATTTTTGGTGATATACGAAGCATATCTAAAGGCATTATGTTTCATGATTTATGAGCTTGTATAGTTCAACATAAACTTTGTGATTTAAAAACACGTAACTCATGATATAAAGGCATGCAATTTGAGGAATAAAGAGGCATATACATTCGAAAATTGGGCTTTGAGTCTTTTATTGTCTTTTCGGGGTAATGTATCAATTATTATAAACTTTGTGGATGTGAGAAAAATAAAGATGAGGCCTAGAACCTTACCGTGAGAGCCGAAAAACTTGCGCAGGGAGCATGCTGTGTGTCGTGGGTTGTGTAGCCTAGGCTATGTGCCATAGATAGTTATGAAATATAATTATCTACTTTTATAAAATTGTGAGATACTAATCCCCTCTTGTGTGTCGAGATTAGTGATTGAGGGCGTTATTGCATTATTGATCGGGATTCATGGTTAAATCATATGTAGCACTTATGGTAAGGATTTTGGGTTCTGGGCATGTGTTGCATTCGTGGCATATGTTACATTCATTGGCACGTATTGTTTACATTACATGAAATTAAAGCGTAAGGATATAATCTTTTGTATTGAGTGATTATAGCCATACTCTTTAATGAAGTGTAATAATTTATATGAAATTATATTGATTCACTCCTACTCCTACTCCTACCTCTACTCCTAAGTTAATTTAGGGTACCCCTACTCCTAGAGAGAAAAATAAAACCCATATTTAGGATGATTTGTATGTGTTTTTTTTCCCCGAATGCTTGCCCTTGTTTTTATAAGAAACCTTAGTGCCAACTCTCACAACAATCCTTCAAATTTGAATAATGGACGTCAAAATATTTTATGATTTAAATTATAAAATTTAAATCTTTGTGTAAATAATCTCCCCCTCATTTAGTCGATTTGAGTAAAACCGGCTAAATGAAACTTAAAGTTTTTTTTTTTTTAATTTGCTTAATTTTTTTTCGAAGCCTTTTCTAAAAATGTTAGGCTTTTCAAATCAAGAAAACATAAATGCAAAATTGTTCACTGTACAACCATATTCAAACGTCATCTATGTATAAATGCACCGTTGGATCGTTGAACCCTTGTCGAAGTAGGTTCCTAACATATAAATATTTAATTTGAATAGTGGAGATTGAATTTGAAGTGACCAAAACATGCTTTAGATCAGATTATTCAAATCTAAATAGAAAAGTGGTTAATATATACCACCAATTTAAAACGTCTATTGTATATAAATCTACCGTTAGATCTTCGAACTATTGTCGAAGTAAGTTCCTAATACATAAATATTTAATTCGAAAGGTGGAGATTGAATTTAATGTCCTTTAAAGTGATTAGAATAGGCTTCGAATTGTATCATTCAAATCTAGACAAAACAATGGTTAACATAAACCACCAACTTAAAACCTCAATTGCGCACAAATCTACTGTTAGATCATCAAACCCTTTTAGAATTAGGTTCCTAACACATAAATGTATAATTTGAATGGTGAAGATCGAATTAAAAATCCTTTAAAGTGACTAAAATAGGCATCGAATTGGATCATTCTAATCTAGACATAATAGCAGTTAACATGTGCCACAAATTTTAAAACCTCAATTGCGCACAAATCTACTGTTGGATCATTAAACCATTTTAGAATAGGTTCCTAACACATAATTTAATTTTAATGGTGGAGATCAAATCCAAAGTCCTTTAAAGTGACTAAAATAGGCTTCAAATTAGATCATTCTAATCTGAATAGAATAGCGGTTAACATGTATCACCAATTTAACACCTCAAGTGCGCACAAATCTACTATTGGATTATTGAACTCTTCTAGGTTCCTAAAATATAATTGTTTAATTTGAATGGAGAATCTTGAATTCAAAATCCTTTAAAGTGATCAAAATAGGCTTCGAATGAAATCATTCAAATCTAGACATTTAAACGGTTGACATAGACCGCTAAGATAAAATGGCAATTACCCACGAATCCACCGTTAGATCTTCGAACCCTTTTAAAAATGGGTTCGTAACACTTCAATTTTTTATTTGAATGGTAGAAATCGAACTCTAAGTCCTTTAAGGTAATCAAAATAGGCTTTAAATTGGATCATTTAAATTTGGACAGAAAAGCGATGGACAAAAATATTTCAAATTTACCGCTTTGTTTTAGCCCCCCAAGTTAGGATTCTATTGAAATTATTAGTTTTTCTAAAATAGAAGTTCTTCCAATTCATCTTTTAAGGATCATTTAAACAATTTCTTTTCGTAATTCTCCCAGTTAGGCTTTCGAAAAACTTATTAGTTTCTTCTTTTCGATAGTTATAATTTCAAAGTAGTCTAAATAATGGCCTCTTTCTAGCGCTAAAAATTGTTCATCTTTTTTGAATTATCAACCATTCAAAAGGTAAAATCCACTTTTGAAAAGGTAAAATCCACTTTTGAAATACAGTCCCATTAACTCACAAAAGGCGGATTTGGTTCTCTCCACCATAGTTTCAGAATTTCTTTAAAGTATATGGCTATATCGAAGTAAATATTGTAAGCAAATGAGAAACTAACAACGGAAGAATTTTTCATTACTCAATATCCTTATTGATTACAGCGTTTTTTGTGGATAAAAATATAATGAACGAAACCGGGATCAATTGCTTAAAACACGGATGGAAAGTGAAGTGTAATAACGTAAAGAACGAGAGTAATGCTCAATTGCTTGATACAAAAGATTACATGAAATTACATCAATCTACTCCTACTCCTAAATTAATTTTGTTACCCCTACTCGTTAATAGAAAAATAAAACTTGTAGAAAAAATAAAACTTATGTTTGGGATGATTTGTGTGTATTTTTTTTTTTTTGGAATACTTGTCCTTGTATTTGTAAGAAAACTTAGTGTCAACTTCTTACAACCATCCTTCAAATTTGAATAATGGGAGCTAGAATATTTTATGATATAAATTATGAAATTTAAATCTTGGTGTAAACAACAAGAAACTAATATTAATTAAAGATGACAAGAAGTAGAAAAACTCACATATATTTTATCGATAATCAAAGAAGAAGGTCAACCCTAGGAGGTGTCACAAGTCTTATAGGGAAAGAGTCTCTCCAAAGTTGTCGAAGAAAAAAGAAAGATAAAATGAATGTTGATTAATGAAAAATACAAAAGAGGCTACGGTTATAAGCCTCTACATAATATTAGGGTTTAATTTTGACCCTTAAATCTATTTTACATTATATTTTTGGAATAATTAATATAAAAAAAGTGGCCACAGGCTAAAATATAAAAATATCAAAATTTCAGATTTTTAACATATTGGTTTGGACCAAGTAGTGGTTCGACCGGACAAACTGGTTCGGTTTAGATAGCTCTGTACCCTTTCACAAAAAAGGTCATAACTTGCTCTAGAAAACTAAGAATTGAGAACTGGTTAAACCTTTGAAAAGATAATTGAAAGAAATTTCTAACCATATCAAATTTGATAGAAAAATATGTCACATCCCGGAATCCCTAACCGACTAGAAGAAAGCTCTGAACTGACAAGAGACCCCGATGGGTGAGTGTTTTCCCTCTTTAACGAAAAAAAAAGGAAAAATAGAGGTT
>MKEJ01085345.1:0-21082 GCA_001753735.1 Embelia ribes | reverse complement strand
TTATAATAGAGTTAGATATTTATGTACAAACTGAAATAATAATATTAAGAACAATGAATTAAATGCATACTTTATTCGAAATGCTCAAATCTTCGCTGAAATTTAAAAGTTGATTCTGATTCAATCCCGGACGAAACCAAAGTTTAACATTATTCCCTTAAACCCAATTTGCCCGCCACTACTTATTTTTGTCCTTCTTTGGCTATGGATTCCCAAGGCACAACGTCAGCTTTCTACGTTTGAAAGAAAACCGCAATTCAAACATCTCATCGAGCCTTTTGCGAAGTGATACTCTTAAATTTATTTCTAATATGTAAAAGTATAGGTGTATATAGAATAATAGTGTTTGTGTACTCTGATTCGGAGTGATTTCGGATGAGAAAAAAGGCATGGAGTGCCACTTATTTATAGTCATCAAATGGTTGTTTAGAAGAAACACAATTCTTCATTGGAGGGATGCAACTTACAAGAGTTGCAATTGTTGGGGTAAAACTGCAAATAATGGAAAGATGCAACTATTTGGTTTTGGTCGGAAAAACAGTTGGCGGGAAAATCTATTTTGGTTGTTTTGGCTGTTTTGGCCCCAAAATCAACGAACCAAGGTGACCATCCGCTCGTACCGGCCTGAAGGATCACTGTTGTTAGTCGTTGGCCACCGATCGACCGACCAAGCCGGTTCATTAGAACAAGTTCTAACCAAATTCCGATTTGCAATGGAACCCGCTACATGCACACCCACATCCAACGCACGCATTACTTGCAGTTTCGCAGTCGCAATGCGTGCGTGTGTGCATATGGTACAAAGCCGTGTCGTATCGTGCCGTGCCAGATGGAAGGACGAACAGCAAGCGTATGGGGTGAACCCATCTCTCCACACATGTGCATGTATCACACTTGATTATGCCTCTTAGAAATATGAACCTGTATATAAATAAGTTTAAGCTTCAATCCCCAATCGATGTGCGATAAATTCTACATTCTCTATTAAACTACCCACTAAGACCAATTTACATTTACACCGTTCATAGTTTTAGAAATGTAAAAATATCGCTTCGAAGCCCACATGTTCAACTTTGATTTCCACTCAAGAACTCCAAGAAATGTTGAGTAAATCCCATCTAAAATTTAGCTCAAATATGGTTCGTTTCATGAGTTGGAAACTCGTAACACACATGGGTTTTACATGGAAAAAATAGTTATGAACCCAACAATCCCCCACATGAATAAATTGCCAAATGCAACGTGCAACCTAAATACAATCGAGAGTACCACAGAATTTTGATGCATCGGGAAAGGTGGCTTTCGCTTTAAACCATCCATGGAGAAGTACTAGCGGATATACTTGCGAACTGGTGGACCTAATGCCTTGAACTGTTCGGAGTTTTGTATATACCAAGACAACAATACTCACATAACGCCTTCCCTACGCCCCTATTCAGTTCTTTTATTGTGTCCATTTTGGTCCTGGACACCCATAGTAATTTCTTTGATTGCTCTAAATAACTAGCCCTTAACTCATTCTCATAGAAGATGCTATTTCACACTCGATATATGTGATATCTTATTAAGAATATTTTGCCATACCCCACTAAAAATCGAGATATAAGGATCCTTAAATGCCTAATCTTAGCCTTAACATGGTACATGTTTATCACTCATTCACCATCAGAATGGCATGGAACTCAATTTTTGAGTACTTTGATCGATTCCCTCCATAATTTAGTTATCCCGTTGAACCTGAAAATTGGAGTTTCCAATTCAGGTTGGGTTGCCATCATGGCGGGTAATCATTTTAATGGGCTTCCACCTCATTCCCCTAGATGACATCTCAACTTGCTCTTGTCAAACCTTTAGTAGTTAGGTCCGCAAGATTATCCTTCGATTTTACATAATTGATTAATATCTCACTGTTTGCTAACAATTCTCTTACGAATCTATGTCATTGACGCACATGTCGCGACGTCCCATTATACATATAGCTTTGTGCCCTTCTAATAGTGGACTGACGATCACAGTGTATGCTAATCAGAGAAACTAGTTATGGCCACATTGGAATATCCTCAAGGAAATCACAAAGCCCATCTACTTCTTCAGCTACTAGATCTAATGCTATAAATTTAGCCTCCATAGTAGATCTTGCTATTCACGTTTATTTGGAGGATTTTCATGATATAACTGCACTTCCAATTACAAATATACACCCACTTGTAAACTTTGTGTTATTGGAATCCGAGATCCATTTCGCATCTGTGCACCCTTCAAGTACTGTTGGACATTTTGTGTAGTACAACCCATAATCAATAGTGCACCTTAGATAGCTAAGAACTCTTGTTATCGACTCTAGTGTTCCTCATTGGGATTGCTCATATACCTACTTAGTCTACTTACTACGTTGGCGATATCCAGTCAAGTTCAGTTTATGAGATACATTAAACTATCGATGATCCGGGAATACTCTAGTTATCAAATACCTTCACTATGATTATTCTCAAGGTAAGGTAACACTTCGATCAGTATCCTAGCTATTGTGTCAGTTCCTTTATCATATTTGTCAAGCATTTGCTTAACAAAATGAATTTGAAAGAAAACATTGCCATTGAGTGTCTTAGTAATTTTCATATCAAGTATCAAATCCGTAACTCCTAAATCCTTCATATCAAAGTTACGCAAGAACATCTTTTTGGTAGCCTTTGACCTCTACCCATAAGCCACCAGGGTTTTCACAACCCAGTTAGCTCTTATATCAAACTGTCACACCCCGAATCCCCATAAACTTAAGGACGTGAACTGAAAGAAAAGAAAATAGAATAATAACCAATTCACATCCTGATATCCTACCATAATACATATAAATGCAACATAAGTATCTAAAATAATAGCATCCTCATCGTTATAGATACATAATACATAATCCAGGCAGCAACACCCAACTGCAATACATAATCTCATCGAACTACACACTCGTACAAAACTAAAATATAAGTCCGAATATAACCTCAGAATCACCACTCAAATCCAGCTTGCCTCTAGTACTGAAACTCCTCCAGAAAATATGCTTGTTCTTCTAGCAAGCCAACCCCATGCTCTGACCCTACATCACCTTGTAAGTACATATACAAAAGAAAAATGTATGGATCAGATTCTAAACCAAACTACAAAGCTACCCGAACTCCACTTCTCGTGCCTCCGAAATTCCTGAGCTACGCCACTCAAATGATTGTTATCCTATACACGTAAATGGTCTACAAAGCATAAGGAAAATATTTTTTATAATTTTATTCCGCCAAGCCCTATTGGAACGAAATTTGAGGAATCATCCTCGAGAAAACGAAACGACATAAATGATACTAAAACGTAGATAATGTAATGGCGAGTAGAAAAGGTATATACCTCGAGGCCAAACGACGAACGAAATAAGATGAAATTACCTCTAAAGACTCCGAAGCTCAACTCCCGAAATGAGTTATCTACGAGTCTCGGATCATATAGAACCTAGATATATAAATGATTCACGAAATGTAAAAAAAGAAGAAAATCCAATTTATTTTGACAATACCACTCAACACTCATCCCGAGGAAAAATCAACCAGAAAATAAAAAAGAAATACTTACGTCAAAACGACCCTCATATGACGTAGACTCTGAAAATCAACTTATTTTCCGCATCCGAGATCCTGAGTTAGATGATACCAGGCCTCCTTCTCTCTTCTTCTCCTCCCTCTCCCCTCTTTCTTCTTTTCGGAATAATGGAATAAAAAGGGGAGATAATGTGTTATAAAGTCAAAATGTAATAGGATCCACGACCATTTATACGCTGACTAAGTGTAACGGTACATATGTTTGGTGTACCAGTATACTGGTGTATAATGTACCACCCAGTGTGTCGGCTTCCAGTGAGTTATGAATTCTACGGCCTTCTAATGCTCATTGGGTGTAACAGTACACAGGTTTGGTGTATCGGTACACCATTGTATACCAATATACTACTCTATGTGCCGGCTTCCAGTTAGTTTTGAACCAATCAGAAGAGTTTGGGTATCGATACACACCTTCTGTATTCCGGTACACCCCCTGGTGTACTGGCACTAAGGCCCATAACGAAAGTATTTATAAAGCGAAAAATTTACCAGAAATTTTATGAGATATTACACATGACTTAATCTACCATGCCATAAATGAAATGATACAAATAGATAAACAAATGTAGAAATTTTATTGGAATTTTCAGCAACAATCATTACATCATTTATGTTAGCCTCTTGGGCTCTAGTTACTTTATTAGACTTGGACTTATTTTTCACAATCATTACATTCATGTTAAAAAGGCCATTGGACATGTAACCTCTACCTGCATAAAAACTGCACTTAGAGGGCACAACTTTATCCAACTTGAAGACTTATTCAACAGTGAACTTAAAATTAGATTCTTACTAATCTCCAACACATAAAGTACATCCGTTAAGATTAGTTCCTTCCCGGAAGTCATTTTAAGCACTACAGTCCATTTGCCTTCAACTTAAAAGTTGCAAAATTTCCCATGTAGCAATATTCTCCATTCACTACTTTGTAAGTTGTGAACATCCATTTGTTAGCACAAATGTGACGAGTAGCACCTATGCCAACCCACCATTTTTTTGGGTTACTCTCAATCATATTCACTTCGGTGATGATCACAACCAAATGCATATCATCCATTTATACACAAAAACTTCCCGATTCATTAACTTGGGCTGCCTTCTTATTCTTATTCTTCTTTTTGGACCCTTTCCCTCCTTTGGAACAATCATATCAGTCCTTGACTCGATGCCCAATTTTTCCACAAACAAAGCAATCCCTTCTAAATCTCTTGGAATCGCTGCCTCCTTTAAAGTCCACGAAGTGTTTCCACTTCCTATCTGTTAAACCATTGTCATCCTCAACCACATTGGTCTTTGAAATCATGCCACCACTACTACCTTTCCTTTCAGTCTTACGTTTATCTTACTTGATTATCAGTCTCAAAATAAGATCTTCTAGACTAATCTCCTTGCGCTTGTGCTTAAGGTAATTTTTGAAATCTTTCCATGAAGGTGGTAGTTTCTTAATCATTGTGGCTACCTGGAAAGCTTCATTAATGTATATACCTTATGCATTAAGCTCATATGATATATCAGTTCAAGTTCCTCAACCTATTCGATGACATTTCTCCCATCCACCATTTGGGAGTCATGAAATTTGCGGACGATAAATTTCTTTGCACGGGCATCATCCATGTTGTACTTCTTTTCTAAAGACTCCAAAAGTTTCTTTGTAGTCGCTTTGGACGAGTACCCATTGAAGAGTATGTCGTCTAGGGCATTCGAAATATAATTGTAGTGCAAGTAATTAGTATGTTTCCATGCTCTGCCACCACAGATTGTGCATCTTGTTCATCCTCGCTTAAGACTGGCATGTTCTCTTTTAAAAACTGAGTCAGATTAAGAGTGGTCAAGTAAAACAACTTTTTCTGCTGCCGGTGCATGGAATTTTCACCCTTAAACTTTTTCGGTTTTTCTAACTAAGACACTGGTAGTTCAAGAGTCGTCAATTTTGATTGTGCGCTCTATTTTTCCATAGTGTTCTCATTGACCGAGATCACTATAGGAGTTTCAATCTTTTTCTCGTTTGCCATTTCTACAAATCAAACACACACTGCAATTAGATTTCGGCATTACCGGAATACTAATTTTGACTCAACCAGAATTTAAACCTAATTTGCCCACCATTACTTGCTTCTAGCCTTCTTTGGCAATGGATTCCTAGAATACAATGCCTGCTCTCTACGTTTGAAAGAAAGTCATAATTCAAATGTCTTGTCGAACCTTTCGCAGAGCGATATTCTCAAATTTATTTCTAACATGCAAAAGTGCAAGTGTATGCAGAATTAGAGCGCTTGTGTGCTCTAATTCGGAATAATTTCGGATGAGAAAAATGGCATGTAGTGCCACTTATTTATAATTGTCAAAAGATTATTTGAAAGATACCCAATTCTTTATTGGAGAAGTGCAACTTGTAAAATTTGCAACTGTTGGGGTATGCAAATATTGGAAAGATGCAACTGTTTGGTTTTTGGTGGGAAAATATGTTTTGATCCCGTAGTTGCAAAGCAAGTGTTCGTGTTGTTCCAAGCCAATTCGGACGGACAGACGACACACATGTGGGGTGAACCCATCTCTCCACACATTTCCATATATGCATATGTGTCACACCTAATTATGCTTCATAAAAACATGAACTTGTATATAAACAAGTTCAAATTTCAAACCCCAATCGATGGGGGACAAATCCCACATCTTCTATTGAACCACTCACTTTGAGACCAATTTACATTTACACTGTTCATAGTTTTAGGAATGTAAAAATAATGCCTCAAAGCCTACATGTTCGACTTCGATTTCCACCTGAAAACTTTAAAAAATGTTAAGTGGAACCCATTTAAAATTTGGCTCAAAATTGGCTCGTTTTATGAGTTGAAACTCATAAACACACATGGGTTTTACAGGGAAAAAAAATAACCATGAACCCAAAACATAAAACTAATAAGACCTCACCAAAATAGATAAACAGACCACCGATGAAGTAAATAATACTTTAATCATCCTATCAAGTTGTATAAAGTATATAATTATGCAAAAACAAAATTCTATTAGCAAAGTCTATATTACTTTTTGTAGAAAAATCAACTACAAATTCGATAGCGATGTATGAAATATGCATCTTGGGTTATAAAGTGATCACATAAGAGCAGTCGCTCTCCATAATATTTAAAGCAAAAAGAAAAGAGAAAGGGAAACTTTACACATGATTTGAAAGATAATGGAAAATTACACTTTTCTACCCCACAACTTATCGCTATAGTACAATTTACTCCGAAAAATGTACAAGAACGGCTGGGTATTTCTCTATTTTTCTTTTCCAAAATAGCAAGTGTTTATTCGGATAGTATTGATGCCGCATGAATACAAGAAGCCCACTATCGTAGAAGATGTTTCCACACTACGAGAAATTAGGGAAAATTATAAAAGCAATTCGAAATATAAAAAATTTCTATCCAAGATTAACAAAAGAAAATATATAGCCATGGATTACAAGAGCTGGAGGGAACAAAAATAAAACTTTGCCTGGGACAATACCATGCAAAATGCACAGGATATTACTACTTTTTGTGTATTGAGAATATATTTCGTGTATTTATAAGGTAAGAAATTATGAAAAAGTGATTCCTTATATGTTCAATAAGAATTTTTAAAAAAAATATATAATGAAAAAAAAAAACTTTATTTAAATCTTTAATTTTTTTTCCGTAGTATTTTTCCCAATGAAACCTGTCTCTTAGTTTTGTAACAGGAATTTAACGAGAAATAAAAGGTAAAGTGAAAGAAATAAATTCAAGTGAGTAAATTGTAATCTGTGCAGATTTCTGGTGGTGGAAATAAAAACCCAAAGTAGAAAAAATCTGTCTCTTTCTCTCTTATCATCTCTCTCCCTCAACTCTCCTCTGCAATCAGCACCTTCCATGGTAAAACCACTGATACTGGCAAGTCTCTCTCTCTCTCTCTCTCTCTCTCTCTCCCTCTCCCTCTTATATATGTATCTTTTCATGTTGTATATCTCTTTTCATCATTTATTAAATCTGATTTTTGATCTGAAACTGATGAATCGGGAGAGAACCTTTTGCTTGTCTTTCGGGAATCCGGGAGAGAGAGAGAGAGAGGAGAGACTTTTTGGCTTCTGGTGTCATTAATTATTTAATTACTGTAATTATGTCTTTCCGTGTACAGTGGTTATAAAGGCATAAATTACTCTTTTTTCACATGCATAAATTTTATCATATTGGCATAGAACGAGATTTTGTGTTGGGGAAAATTTATCACTTTTTTGGGGGGGGGGACCCTTTTTCTTATTTTGTATGAGAACAGAGGAACTGCTCTGTTCTCTTGTCAAAAAGGAAATCTTGTTGCTGATGGATCAGTAAAGGTATGAGTTATCACATATATGTGTGTGTATATATTATTTACCCTTTCATCTACATGTTGTCTTTTTCCTTGTTATTCTTCTATTCGTAGAGCAATTCAATAGTTTAGAAGGAAATGAAATTTTAGGGCTTGTGAATACACTTGCAAAAAATTGGTATAGAATTAGGAATCTCTACGCACAGAATTATGTGGTATGACGTACATATACTTGTATGAGTGTGCATATATATGTATACACGCATATGTGTTGTCTTTTTCTTGATTCTTCTGTTTTTTAGGAAATTTAGATAGTTTAGATGGGAATGAAAACTTTTACGGTATCAATATACTTTCAGATGATTGGCATACAATTATTTGGTATGATATATATGTATACCTATATCTGTGTGTTTGTCTATAGTTCGGAAGAAAGTGACTTTTTAGGAGATATGATCACTTGAATTTTTGGTGGACTTAGTACATGTGCATGAGCATGTATGCCCTATATCTGTATTTTTCTCGTTCTTCTATTTGGTCGATCTATCTTAAACTCTTATGCTCCATTTTGTACTAGGTTTTCTTGTAAAAAATGTGACACGAAAGAAAAACTGTTGTTGTCTTAATGACTTTTTGTGAATGGGTTTTCCTTTCCGTATATTTTGCCACTGGTAATCCTTGCACCAAACGGAGCGTTAGCATCCGTTTTCATTGGTCTGGAATACTGATTGCGAGAAATTGTATAAATGCACCACATGCATATGTGATATGCTTCTTGTTTCTTATATTTTGTTTGGCTATCTTTCTTTTATCTTTACGTGTAATTTCAAGCGCTTAGGAGAAAATGCTGATTTAGGGCATTTCAAATGGTATGATATTTGCATATTCAAAGGCGTAAGGCAACCATTATAGTTTTGGCGTAGTGTGTGTTGCTGGTAAATCATGTAGTGTCTATGCGCTAATAGAAAATTTAAGTGATGTTCTTTCTGAACTTGGAATCTGCCAAACAAACAAATGAATATCATGTTTTAGATAGTGGTCGAGACATTTCAACATCTCAAAACATAGACTGTTTATGCTTGCTAGTGTTTGGAAGTTTACATGCATAATTTTGTATCGTCACTATCTTTGAATCACTCCCTGTGAAAATGAAAACAATATTTATGAAACGAGTGAACATATGCCTTGTTGAAATCCATTCTTATCTATTTTTTAGGTTAGTATCAATCCCATGATAGAACTTCATTGACCTTATCATAAATTTATATATGGTGATCTTTTGTGACTTCATAGTGACCAAATTTGGATTCTCAATTGAAGATGTTATTTTGAGGAATCCAAAATTCATTAATAAGTTTCTATCTTCTACTTCCTTAATTGTATCTCCTATAAAGCCTCTTTGCTCACAATCTAGGAAGCACGAACACTCCAAATCGGGTACCGTACCCGCATCGGATTCTTCAGGGACTCAGATGCCGCTGGGACATGGCCAGATGTGTATCAGATGCGCCATCTGGAGTTTTCTATTATTTTTTTAATTAATTTAATATAGGACATGCCATGGACATGGCCCAGGACACGGCGGAGGGTTCAGATTGTAATTTTTTCTGTGTTTGGGGTTAATTTGTAAAACTAAAAAGTATGGGACGGAATATGTAATTTTATTAAAATTGAAAAGGAAACAAAAACCCTTATTTATACAAACTTAATCGAATTGCATTGCCCCCTCTCTCCCTCACTCTCCCTTTCTTTCCAATCTTCACTCAGGTACTTATTTGTATCTCTCTCCACTTCTCTCATTCATACATATATATATGTATGTATGTATGTGTATATATATTATAACCTATATATACACATATGTTACTTAGTATTTACCTTTAAATCTGTGTAATTTAATGGTAATCTTGTAACTGGTTATAAGAGGTGTAGCTAGGTTTAAATTTAATTGATCTTTTACTTTTGATTATGTTATTTGGTTTCCTCTTTTTCTTGAATAAATCTCTTTTTTTGCAACAATATATATATATATATATATGTACATTTATGCATACCGATATTATATGTATACCCAAAATTTGACAGTTTTTAAAAGGTGAAGCCGCGTAATTTTTTACCTTACAAAAACACCCTATATAGTTAGCTTCTCTCCACTCTAAATACACAATGAGTGTTGGAAAATTAAGTTTCTTTAGGGGTAATTTAGTCATTTGCTATTATACACTTCCCACATTTTCATCTACACGTTCTCCTAGCACAAAGACATCTAACTTCTCTCTCTATATATTTTCTCTCTCCATGTACACTCCATTTTCTCCATTAATTCTCTCTCCTCTCTTCCTCTCTTATAAAATATGTATATGAATAATATGGTAAGTATTGCCTCTAATCCATTTTTCTTGTAAGTTTTCTTTTATTCGAAATTTTTATAAATTGTCCTGTATAGACGAGTCATGCACACAACGCGTGTGCTTCGATCGCTAGTGTATGTATATATAATCTTTTGAACCTGATTTTTATCTAATTCTGAAAATTGCCTTGAATTTTCTTTTCAATTTTTTTGTACTTATCACTAATCAACCAAAAAAGATTCATTTGCCTCCTATTTCTTTTTTCTTTTCTTTTTTTTTTTTTTGGTTACAATTCTATTACATATTTATGTTGATATATACTAACATACAACTAATTAAAAATATTTTAAAAAAACATTTGCCAAATACCGCCCACGTCCCCATCTGGAAATTTTTAAAAGTTACTGCATCCACACTCGCATCTGCATTTACATTCGCATCTGTATCCGTGGTTCTTAGCTCACAATGAGGTTTGGATGCTGCAAAATGTCTGTGAGACCATACTCTATTAACGATCTTTAAAATTTCACCGCATTATTGTGGTCCCTCACAATGAAATTTATCTTTTGTTTTCATTCTACGTCAACATATATTAATGAATTTGATGTAATTATTACACATTTATTATGTATACCTTGTATCTGTAGGTTACTTGTAATTTATAAATGCCATGAATTTTGGTATGATATGTTTCACGTATATATATATCATAGACAACCACATGATTTCCTAAAAATATAACATACAGATAGAGGGTAGAGTAACTATCTTTAAAATTTCACATTATTACGGTCCCCATCATGCATGCCTTACAATTTAATTTAAATTTTTTTTCCGTTCTACATAAACATATATTAATGAATTTGACATAATTATTTCACATTTATTATGTATACCCTGTATCTGTCGGTTACTTGTAGTTCATGTATATAACATACAGATATAGGATAGAGTAACAATCTTTAAAATTTCACCGCGTTATTAGGGTCCCTATCATGCATGCACTCACAATGAAATTTAATTTTTTTCCATTCTGCGTAAACTTATACTAATGAATTTGACGTTATTCTTGCACATTTATTATGTATATGCAATAATTATGTCATATTCATTAGTATATATGTTTACGTAGATTGGGAAATAAAAAAATCATTGTGAGTGCATGCATGATAGGGACCATAATAATGCTGTGAAATTTTAAAGATTGTTACTCTACCATATATCTGTATATTATATTTAAAGGAAATCATGTGATTGTCTATGTGCGTATAGAATTTGTATGAATGTTCTTTCTGGACTTAGAATCTGCCAAACGAAGAAAGGTTTATCCTGTTTTAGTTAGTGGTCGAGAAGTTTGAACTTCTCAATGTATTGACTGTTTATGCTTGCTTGTGTTTGGAACCTGAGATCTTTTTCTATTGACAGAGTATTAGTAGTTTTATTTCGGAAAATAGATTTCGTGGATTGCTTCCATAGATAGTTTTTCTCAAAAACTAAATGATTATTATTTTAGGTTTTTGTTTTGTTTATAATTTAGTGAAAATATGATGGGTCATTTACATGCACAATTTTTGTATCACCACTATCTTTGAATCTCATCCTGTGAAGAATGGAAACCTTTTCTTTTGAAATGCTAGCATAACGAGTGAACATATGCCTTTTTGGAGTCTATTGTTATTTGTTTTTAGGTAAGTGTATAAATTCCATAATAGAAACTTCGCTGACCTTATCATAAATTTGTATATATGGATCTTTTGTGACTTTGTAGTGACAGAATTTGGATTCTCGATTGAAGTCGTCATCCCATGATGAGGACCTATCTTGGTATTTATAGTTTTCAGTTCCATTTTTTATTTCGTTCTATTTAAACATGTATTAATTCATATGACGTAATTATTGCATATTTGTCATGCATACCCTATTTCTATGGGTTATCTGTAGTTCTCAAATGACATGACTTTTGGTATGATATATGAAATGCATATATGCATGCCCTATATCCTTGTGTTATATTTTCTTGTTCTATTTGGTCAAGCTTGCTGGACTCTAAGGCAATTTCAATGGCTTGGAAGATATAAAACTTTAGGGCTTTCCAATACTACCCACAAGAGTTTTTATATATACTTCACGTATGTATGTGATCTACTTCTTCTTGTTATATTTTGTCCGACTAGCTCACTTTTAGATTTTAAGTGTAGCTTCCAAAGTTTAGAAGAAAATGCAAATTTAGGCATTTCAAAAAGTATGGAATGCACACAATCAAAGCTGTAGGGCGACCATTACAGTTTTTGCTCATGCTGAATTGTTGTGAAATCATGAGGTGCTATGTGCATTTAGTAATTTATGTGAATGTTCATTTTGAACTTAGAATCTGCCAAATGAACGAATGAGTGTAACTGTTTTAGTTAGTGCTCGAGATGTTTCAACTTCTCAAAACATACTGTTTATGTTTGCTTGTGTTTGGAATTTGAGATCTTTTGTTAACGGCAAAAGTAGTATTTCTTCTATATCAGAACATAGATTTCATGGAATAATTTGATAAAATTTCTTCCCAAAAAGTAAATTGTGCTATTTTAGATGTTTATTTTGTTTTCAATTTAGTGACTATACGATGGGTTTTTGTATGAAAACCAAGTACCTTTTTTTTTTCCAAAAAAAATAAAAAAGCGCGTGAACAAATGCCTTTTTGGAGCCAGTTGTTGTCTTGTATTATTTAAGTGTCAATCCCCTGATAGAAACATCACGCACCTTGACGTTGTTTTATATTATTGAATCTTTTTTGACTTTCTAGTGGTCTAACTTGGTTTCTCAATTGAAAGTTGTCATCCTGTGACGTCCTATTGCAGCTTTTATAGTTTCCAGATCCATTTTTATTTAGTCCTTCATAAATGCGTACTAAATGGGATTCAATATTTTTATTCTTTTGCTCGAGCTTCAGAACCCCAGCAAGCCCAAAATTTTCAAAAGTATTACATTCGCCTTTTTACAGTGTTTAACCTTTAATTAAGTATACTTGTGATGCTAACAACATGAGTTGGGGAATACCGAGTGTTAATAAGTTTGTTCAGCCTTAGACTCATTTTGCTCTTCTTTTTCTTTCTGATCTATTATTGCTAAAGAGCGATGTCTAGCAAGTTTAGTATAAAGTTTTGCCTCAAGTCCATGTGTCCTTGCATTTGATCTTTGTTTGCAAAGCTATGGTGTAAAAGTTATTGTCTTTATGTTATTGCTCAGTTCACCTCATTGAATTTACTCGTATGTGGTCTCGGGACATTTATGGCATTATTTGGCATTGGTCTAAATGCAATATATGCTCTCACCTGAGTATCTCTCCATTGATGTTTTTCCTTGAGTGTTACATTGAGATGGTTTCTCCATAATAAAACTACATGACAATTTTCGCAGTGATAGAACAGGTTGCTATATATGCCTCTTTGTACGTTGAATATTGTATGTATTGTTAAATTTTTTATCCTTTCGTTTATTCTTTTTGTGGCTGATGGGTCAGTCTTGGATAATCTTGAGCGTTCTCATATCTGCTAATGTGTCATTCTTAGTAGGCTTGGGCTAACAAACATGTAGGCAGTAGACTTAAGCTAATCGAGATTTGGAGCATTATTTCCTACTAGTAATAAGTACGTTTCATTAAAACTTTTAATTATATTTATAGGCGATCCGTGCTGATTAGTCTGGTCTACTATAGTCTACCCGATAATTGCTATATACTTAGGGTTTGCTTGGTTGCATCTTAAAATCTAATAAGCTGGCTTATTTGGTATTGCGGAAAAAGCTAGCTCTAGCTAGGGGCCAAAAAAACAAAGAAAGCTAGCTTATAAGCTAGCTATCCAAACATACCCAAGCTTAAAAGTGGGTCCCGCAACTAAGCTGGGCTTTTAAGCCCTTACCAAACAAGCCCTAAGTCGAACCCCAGAAATGAAATAACTCCATATTCTAAAAAACCCTCAGTGAACTAAAATTACATACAATGTACGACGAGAGGCTCTAGAAAGCTAACACAGAAGAATTGAAATAAACCAAAGTTCAAAAAAAATCCCAGATTTAATTGGAAGAGGAAAAATTTAGAATACAACAACAGCACCCAAGCCTGAATAAAGGCGGAGGATTGCAGTAGGTTAATATCCAACTATAAAAATATTCCTAATGGCCAATTTGATTGCCCGGAAACTGCAATATATATATATATATATAAGTGCATCATCAAGCTCAAGAATTCTCTGTCAAAATTTCAAATGGACCTCGATATAGAAAACAACAAGAGCTCTTTCTTCCCAGTAAGAGTAATTTTCTAAGAACTTACTCGAAGGACGATGGCAGTCGCGTTAAGCCGCTGAATGGACACCAGTGAACTCCAAAAGACTGCAAAAACCATTTAAGTATAAAGTAACGTAAGTTCTCACTAGGATAAAGGGTATAAGGGGGTAATAAGTAATAACTCTACCGGGCAATTTATACCATCCAGGGGTATAAGTCATAACACCTTCCATGTAGTATGGGATTATCCAACCAAAATAGGACAAACAGTACCATCCTAACATTAGTACAGATTGCAAAAATGCCATCCCAACATTTTATAAGCAGGTTCCACATTACAAATAAAACTATCCCACCCCTCACACTCCAAATAAACATGGCCAAAAGTACCCATCTGGATAATTTTCAAAAGAAGAGACGCAAAATAAAACTGAGCGGCATTAGAGACAATACTTGAATGGCCAAATCCAGAACCTGTACTCTACCCAATACATTTAAGTTGTTTTTAAACTAAAAGAGGCCAGCTAAATTGATCTATTTCAGCCATTTAATCCGATTACGGGACATATTCATCGTCAAACCACGATACTCATGTTTATTCCTCTATAATTTCAGCGAAAGTCAGTTTTGACTGCCCTCACCTTACGTTATTCTCAGTTATCGTACATTCAATGTTTTGAAGAAGCACATTTTTTTGTCTTCATCATACATTAAAAAACCATTTAAAAAAAATATATTTGATTTCATCTTGAGTTGGTGCACTTCTCTCATCTCTGATTCAGTCATTTCCCTTTCTACCATATCGAGGAACCCTGCCTAAAAATCCTAAACAAGGTAAGCACCTATCCACCATTTTACTTGAGATTAATGTTTCAGCAATATCAAAACCCATATCCGTCATCCCTTAATGGATAATTTGGCGAACCACAACCATCCTACTGACATGCATCTCTCTAAGTCAGTTGTGGGTCATTTGGCAGGTTCTCGGGTCCGTGTATCAAGGTAGAACCATTGCTTTTGGCATCACAGAAACATAAGTGATAGACATGGTAGATCAATAGATAAGGACATTGGCATGCAGATGAAACAATTAAAACGCATGGAATTCTGATAAAATTATTTTACCATCTCAGAGTAGCTTAAATCATACAGGTCCTCATCGTGGACCACCCAGTCATCCATGCTCACATCTGGAAATGAACGAGAAGGGCTTGCAAATAACCATTGCCCTTTCTCAATTTTCCGACAGTTGGGGCATTGCATTACTCCTTTAAAATTGAAAGCAGAACCAATGCAATCTGAAAATCATCACAAAGACATGAACAGCCACAAGTCAAAACACAATTTTAAGCACACTGTGTGGAACATTTTCAGACTATGGTAGACATGCGCCTTGTTGAGAGTAAAGAATTATCACGTACATTCAACTGATCTTTTCTTTTAGAAAGAACCCATCAAATGTTTATATAGCAACAATGTCATAAAAAGTTGAGAAAACACACTACAGACATGCCAAATTTTTTCATGAACAATTAGGAAAGGATCAATAGCTAAAAGTATGTTACGATGCAAAAGTGGGCAGTGCTTGTGCATAATTCAAGACGAGGGGTTGGTCGAGGACTTCTGTACTTGGGTTGTGCAAGAATTATATGCAATGGTAAGTCCAAAAGATAGTGGTACTCTGGAAGTGTGGGAAATAGTCACTTCTACTCTCTTTATTCCTGCTTTTCACAGGATAAAAATTCGCAACTATGGTATTCATGGAAAAATGATAAAAGAATGTAAATATTCCTATATATATTCTCCCCTCTTCTTTCATGGCATGGTAATATGTAGTCTATTTCAATGCTGAACTGACATTCCCTAATAGCATTATCCAAAGATAAAAGCTACATCTTTCAGCAGAAAAATACAAGGGAAGTAAGTAAAAACTATAGTCAAATATAACCCAAAAGTAACATTCCAGATGTCCTTATCTACCTTAGATCTCGTGATACCAAAAAAACAAAACAAAACAAAAAAAATCACTAGTAAAGAGAAAGAAATAAGATGTCGATAACAAAGCTAAATTCTTTTAATGGCCTTTCAAAATTGATTTTTCTATGGCACTTAAATCCTGTCAGATAAACAAAATTGCAAATCATCCCAACAAACTAATGAATCTGTAAATAGTGAAGAAACATGCAGGTTGTTAACAGCAAAAAACAATCATATGCATACTGTAAATAAGAAATCTCCTTTTCTAAAAGTAAGGAAATGAAACCTGTAAAAGAAGTACAACTATCATAGCATGTCTGCGTGGTGGAAAAGAAGGTTTTGATTAATGTACACGTAGTGACATATTAGAGTGAGCAGATATGCTATTGCAGATTATCAATTTGAAAATTTCCTAGGTTGAAAAGGAGTTTAAGTTGTTTAAGTTCCACATGGAAGAGAGGTTCCATATGTGTTTGTTTGTTCATCTTATTTTCCAGTATATAACAAGTTGGTCCTACTTATATCCAGTATCAAGTGTATAGAGAGAATCTATTGGTTTCTAAAAGGGAACTCAAAAGGGCATTATATGGAAAAATATAATGGCATTATATGGTCTTGTAATGTATTTCAACAGGAAATTGAAAAAGATATTAATTTTGACAAGAAATTTTGACTACAATTAAGGGATTAAAAAAGCAGAGTGAATGGAAGGATAGATAGTGATATAATAGGAATTCAAGTAGGTTACAAATCACCTCTGACAAGTGAAACACATGCATGATCATTTTGAAAAGTACAAGTGAGGCTTCAACTGTCAAGGGTCTAAGCTATAATTTACTTAAGTACCAACATATCTTGGAAAACAAAGAGGAAAAGAATGCAAAATATAACTATTCCCTCAAAACAGAACATACTTTTGAAAAAATGCTTGTATAAAGATAATATATTAGAGACACTGCTGAGACATACTATTTTCGATGAAATAAAGTAAATGCTATATCTTCAAGAATACAGTGGTAAACAATCAGCAGTTTCTTATATGGAAACTAAAAGAGTTAATTACATGCAACACGATTACAATGTTATAAACAGCTTCAGCAGTCATTAACTTTTAGTTTTACATCACTCATAACATGATAAATGAGAATGCAAAGTAGAAAACAACTTTAAATTAAGTATAAAAGGATGATACACTTTCTGTTTAACCTCAACCAAATGTAAAACTATCTTCTCTCGAGTAAAAACATAACTATGTGTAAATAAAAAGCTAGAAGTGCAAAACATTATTCTAAAATTAGGACCCACATGACCTGGTGCTTGTATGTTATGGTATACATGGCATACTTTCCATCCCACATAGCATCGGGCAAGGAAGCAAAGTTGGAACTTTATTTGGGGTCGTGCTTCAATAACAAATGGGCATCTTATTTTGAGACTACTTATTGACTCGTCAGCTTTTTCTCAATCATGTGCAAATGACAATTAAATTTAAAAAACAATTTCTGAACCAACTTTCCGTATAGAATCAGGATTCAGAAAGGCACTGTTCCACTATAATGCATTTCCCATTTTATACTTATGTTCTTATAAGTGTTATCAACAACTATACCTCAAACTATCAATAAAAAGATTCTTTGATTCCTGCTTCAATCACAAAGAAACTGAAACAGGAAAAAAAATTACAAAAGGAAATGGTTTTTATTTTAAAAGTATTTGCAATTAAAACACACAACATTGTCTTACTTTGCCTTCTCTATTACCTAATCTCAAATCTCAAGTAATCCCGAGAAGGGTTTAATTGGTTGATCCTTCCAAATAAAAGGCGCAAGAACTAGCATATACAAATTATTTACTGGAATTTAAAATGGACTACAAAATCATGAAAAATAGGTCAGGAAAGTGAAAAATAATTGACAATAAATAAAAAAGTAGCACAAGATAAGGTGGAGGAATATCTTTCAAATAATACTGCAGTCGACACAAATGATCTGGAGTGTGATTGGCTAATACAATAGTGGTGATTGGCAGAGACAAATGGAAGCCTGTTGGGTTATGACATTCTCGGGAGACATGTTCACTATGTATAAAGCTACGTCTGATATTGGTGGGTAAATTTTTTATGCATGGCAACCTATCTAACATTGCAGCGATGCAGTGAAATTGAAAGGAAAAAAAAATGAGAAATAATAGTGACTATGGTTTGCCTCAAAGAAAAGGGAGGTTCCAAAGAAAAATATATATTTTTTAAAATAATGAAATTGAGGGATTTTTAAGTATTAGCTACACTAGATTAATGATTTATCTGAGGAAAAATTGTCTAGCAATTTTATAATAGGAAAAAGTAGTTAGCAATGGCTTGCAGCACATAATTAGGAAATTAACTGATGCCATGAAGAAACAAGTAGTTGATAACTTTTCCCAAAATTCTGAAAACCTTAAGAAAAATTCCATAAATACCACTTCTTTTTCTTTAATAAAATTTTCACTGTATCAATAGAGGGGCATGATCCAGCATGAAAACCAAATACTGTTACGACGCCACCACATACTCCAAATTCCAGTACGGGACAAGGCCAAAAAAGTTACCCTCAATCACATTGCTAAGTTTAATTTGGGACAATAATGCCACATGGATTTAGTTAGTCACCTAATACCAGATTAAAAAAAGGGTAATTGAGCAATCGAAGGTTGATAGTTTATGGAACACGGTGGGCATAAGGTGGGCATAAGATACGATTAAGCTAAAAGTATGTTTATGGTTGGACAAAAAATGCAAAATCAGCATATAACAAACCACAAAAACAACTGATCCAACCATGACTTCACAGGCTACTAATTATTCATAATTCGAACATGAATCGCAAAAAAAATATGGATGAAAAGGAAACTATAATTAATACTCCAGCTCACACTTTAACAAACCGAAAAATAAACTAATCAATCGGATCATTGACCAAATCTGCGAAAAGCATACAGATTTACATCAAAATTAATCGCAGCACAATTTGTTTCATTAAATATCCTTATAACTACGCTCTGCTAATTTTAAATTCAGAACAACAAAAGCTATCTGTTCTGTCCAACGAACTTAGTCCAAAACACCAATACCAGCATCTCAAAGTCTCAAAGGAACATCAATCCAAGAAATTTGATCGCAACCAACAAAATTCGGATATGAAGAACTACCTTGATGAAAAATTCATGTCAAAAGGTCTAACCAACCAAAAACAACTAGGATTTTTAATCCAAGATATTCAATAGCCAGCATATCTCAAATAAAAAATCTAGTAGATGTAATAAAAAAACATCTGCATGTAAAAATAAACTTATGATCTCAAATTAAAAGTGTCAATGAGAACAAAAATATGACAACATAAAGTGCGAAAGTAAAAAGAACTGAAAAATAAAGGAACAATTTTGATATAGAATCCAGCTAAAATGATTAATTGACCAAAAATGCTTTCACCCCTATAAAATTAACCGTAACTTTAACCAGAAGTCATGATCTCAATAAAAATCAGAACACGATTTCGACAAATTATGTTGAAAAGGAACCATCTTGATAGCTTGTCTAGCTCTCAAGAATCAATCTACCACAACTAGTACCGACCCGTATAATAAAACATAACACTAACTAAAAGTCACGATCTGAACCAAAGATCTCCATCGGAGCACGAATTCAACAAAAAACTCAGATAAAAATAGATCTCACATAAATAATCCAACTAAAAAAGTTCAATTAACCAAAAAACTTGACTAACTGAGATGGATTTGACCACATAATTATGATCTCAAAGTAAAAGTCTAAATAAGAATCATGATATTGGACCATACCCAGATATAAAAAAAATTAACTGCCCTGATAAAAAAAAATCCAGCTCAAAAATCTTAATCAACCAAAAGTTCCAGACCCGTATCACAATTTACCACAAATTCATCGAGTTGAACCCAGATCTTCACCCACACGGATGAAAATCACAGTAATTTACATCAAAACAGAAACGAATTACACAAACTCGGATGGATTTAACCACATAATTATGATCTCAAAGTGAAATTGTAAACAAAAATCACGAATCGGACCATACCGGTTAAAAAACCATCTGCCCTGATAAAAAAATTCCAGCTCGAAAGGCTTAATCAACCAAAATTTACATACCCATATCACAATTAACCCCAAATTCATCAAATTCACCAAGATCGTAGCCCGAATGGATGAAAATTACAGTAATTTACATGGAACCCGATAAGAATTACACTCACCGAGGTGAAACAGATGGCCGCATTGGAGCTTTGCCCAGGATCTGTCCCCATTATCGACCACAGGCTCCAAACAAACCGAGCACGAGATTTGCGAGGCCTTGCCGTCGTCAGAGAGATCGATCTCTCCCACTCCCATCTCTCTCTCTGTCGCTCTAGAAACCCTTGCTCGTCAGAAGTAGAAATTTAAACATAACAATTTTGTCAATGAAAAATATCAATTGAAGGTGGGGCGTATATATATATATATAT
>MKEJ01085338.1:0-13413 GCA_001753735.1 Embelia ribes | reverse complement strand
TCGTTCGTATCGGAGTTCATTTTTCCAGATTCGTATTGAGCACGGTAGGACATTCACAACGTATCAAGTTTTATTGTAGTTATTTGTTTTTCCTTATCTACGGCATATGTGGCACAATGTATACTTATTATATTTGGATGAAAAAAGGACATATATTATTTAGATTCGGAAAATGATATTTAGTATTTTGTCTTTTGCCTTAGCAAGACACGACAACAATGCTTAATCATGACAAGCCTATTTATTTTTATTTACTTCAACTTTGACCTAGTCTTAAGAGTATAACTTAACATTTTTTTTTCGTTACAGAGTGTTCAACCTTTTTGTTTCCCTATTATAAGCCACGACAATAAAGATAAATAAGAAAGAAAAAGCGTTAGCTTAGAAAACTCAAATTACTTCCCTTGATTTCTTCACTCTCGGGGTTGATCTGGCGAAATGGCTTATAGATTCGAAGTCTATGCGTTCTCGTGAGTTTTTTTAGGTATGTTTCATAAACTCTCATCTTCGTTTATGATGCTTCGGGTTCCATGTCTTACCCTTACGTGAAAATAAACTTTGTAATAGTGTTCTTTGGCATGTTCTATACTTTCTTTTTTATAGGTTCGATGCCTAGATCATGCGTCCTGTAGATCAGATCCGGGAGTATATTGGCTGATTTTTTGGGGCTTCGAGTCAAGCTATTTTTTTTGCTTTTGGGAGTTCAATCTAGGTACGGTAGTAATGTTTCTTACTCTAAACTCGATGGCTTTTAATTATATGCTAACATATTGATATCATCTTATATGTGTGCTAAAAAATATTGTCTAAAATTAATCATAGTTGTAGAATATATTTTTATGATTAATTACTCTCATATTGACTTGTTTTTAGTATAATTATCTTTCAAGCTTTTATGTCTTGTACATGTTCACATAACATGACTCATTTGGATTACATATGTCAAGTATTCGGGACATGTCATTAGCATCTTTGGCTTTGCATTCTTGACATGAAACATTGCATTTCGAGTATCGGATTTCTAGTCGAGACATCGGGTTTAGGTTTTACATCGGGACAATGTATCGAGTTTCTAAAACTATCGAGAGCAATTGGGGTCATTCAACCCCCACCGTGAAAGGTCGGAAATCAGGCCTAGGATATCCATTGTAGGTGCTTAATTCGAGGGTGCCACAATGAAGGCGTTGACGGCATCAAAAATTTCAGGGACGTGCCATTGCATTTTTTAAATTTCGAGCCGATACTAGTCTGAGACACATTTGAGTTATGGTATCGAGTTATCGTATTGAATCGAGTTGTGATTACTTCGAGCATCGAGTCGAGTCGAGTCATGGACACATATATCATACATGATACGTATGTGCATTTGGGTTTGAGATATTTGCTTCATCGAGCATTTATATATTCGAGTTCGAGATATTACCTTGTTGAACATTCTTTATTCGAGCTTCGTGGTAGGAATTCATAATTAATTTTATCATGCTGTATTTCGAATTTTGTATAGTAACATTACATGATGCTATATTCATATTTCATATAATGTTAGCATCTTATTTATCGTTTGAAAACTTGACTAATCGTATATATTTCCATTTTGTTTCTTCCCACTGGACTTGTTTTGTAGGCATAGATGCGGGGGCGAATGAGAAATAGGAGCTTACGAGAATGTATATAGTGGGTTATACTTTTGTAGTATTATCATTGTATAACTATATTTTGCCTCACTCTATTGTATTCGAGCAAAAGCATAGGTATAATCTCGTCTTGTACGCAGGGCGAGAACGTACACATACCTTCTATGATAGCTCTTTTGTTTGGCATACAGCCTCTATTGTATTATATTGTAAATATGGTTGTTTACTTACTGCATTATATATATGTATCTTTTCCTAGAAATGGTGTTGGTCATTCTTCTTTCTTTTGTAGCATAGATTTACTTTTTAGTATTGTATTGGCTTGTTGTAAACATGAGTAGCACCATCCTGTAGTGGCAGATTAGTTACGGTGATATTTGCTTTGTTGTATTCCTTTCATTTCGTAATGATCCTATTATTTTACAGTAATTTATCTCATATTCCATCATATAACTCATGCTCCCGGGATTCGGGACTCCAGGGTGTAATACGGAGTTACTGTTGATCTGTCGAAAGTTGAGGCCGTGACCAATTGGGAACGACCTAAGTCGGTGTTCAAAATCCGTAGCTTCTTAGAGTTAGCCGAGTATTATCGTTGCTTTGTTAAGGACTGTTCTTATTTAGCCGCCCCAATGACGAAGCTTACTCGTAAGGGCGTGAGATTTGAATGGAATTATAAGTGTAATGAGTCTTTTCTTCGACTCAATTAATTGCTAACGTCAAGTTCTATTCTTATCATTCAGGAGCGAAGGCTTGGCTTCTCGGTATATTGCAATGTATTGAAAGAAGGGTTGGGTTGTGTGTTGATGCAACTTGGTAAGGTCATGGCGTATACATTGAGGCAACTCAAGATTCATGAGAAGAATTATCCGATTCATGATCTCGATCTTGGAGCAGTTGGGTTTGTGTTAAAAGTGTGGTGTCATTACCTATATGTTGAGAGATTTGATTTATTTTCTAACCATAAATAACTCAATTACGTATTTACCTAATGTGACCTGAATACACAACAACAAATGTGGATGGAATACTTAGATCAATATAACTTTGATTTAGAGTATCATCCCGGAAAGGCAAATATAGTAGCAGATGCATTGAGTCATAAGACTCGGTGTACTCTTGCATATCTGGCAGCTGACGAATGGGAGATGATGCACATACTAAACGGGTTTGGGTTGGAGTGTGTAGAAGAAGTGGGAATTGGAGCAACATTTTATATGATCGAGGTCTCTCTGACTTGATTACTCGAGTAGTTGAAGCTCAGCATGGGGGTGATAAATCTTATGCATATCATGTCTACATTCTTTGGGAATATGGACTTGATAGATGGGTATTGGCAGAGGATAGCGGAATTCGGTTCCTGGGTCGTTTATTCGTTCCTACTTCTATTCGAGATAAGATTTTGCGTAAATCTCATCATTCACGTTTGATGGTGTATCTGGGGGTACCAAAATGTATTATGACGTAGCGCATCAATTTTGGTGGCTTGGAATGAAACACGATATTGCAGAATTCCTATCATATTGTTTAACGTATCAGCAAGTGAAAGCTGAACACAAGTGTTCAGGCAAGTTTCTTAGACCCTTGCTAATTCCCAAGTGGAAATGGGTTTGAATCACGATGGATTTCGTGGTGGGTTTACTTAAATCGCGACGGGATAATGATGCCTTTCAGGTGATTGTGAACCGAATGATAAGGTCTGTTCATTTTCTTCTGATTCGTACGACTGAATCAGTTGAGAAATTGTGCCAGAAGTATATCAATGAGATTGTTCGATTGCATGAAGTTCTTGTGTTGATAGCGTTAGATTGTGACTCTCGGTATATATTGTGTTATTGGTCGGGGCTTCAAAAAGCTCTTGGAACCAAATTATCTTTGAGTACGACCTTTCACCCTCAGACGGATGGACAGTCAAAGTGTACAATTCAAATGTTGGAAGATATGCTTCGTGCTTGCGTACTTGATTATGGCGGAAGTTGGGAAAATCGTGTAAACTTGATTGAATTTTCTTACAATAATAGTTATCACGCAAGTATCGAAATGGAACCGTTTGAAGCTTTATATAGAAGACCATGTCAATTTTTGATTTGTTGTAATAAAGTTGTGTTGTTGGGTCTGGAGTTAGTCCAAGAAACTATTCGGAACATACAATTGATAAAGCAACGTTTGGAGACTGCTGAAATCTTCACAAAGTTATGCGGATATGTGAAGGTGTTCTTTGACGTTCGAAGTAGGAGAACATGTATTTTTGAAGGTATATCTGAAGATGGGGATCATGCGATTTGGGAAGAAAGGAAAGCTTTCACCATATTATATCGGTCTTTTCCTTATTCTTAAGGCGGTGGTCAAAATAGCATATCAGTTGGTGTTGCCACCTCAACTTTCGAAAGATCATTTGGTCTTTTACATATCCATATTATGGAAGTACTTACGAGATCCATCTCGTATGATTGACTTTGATGATTTATATATGGAGGATGACGTGTCGTATGTGCTTCGGCCGACTCGTATATCGGATTCAAAGGAGCAAACATTGCGTCGACATAATATTTGTTTTATTAAAGTGTTGTGGAAGTGTGGATTAAATGAAGATATGATGTGGGAGTGTGAGGCAGAGACGTATAACAAACATCTAGAGTTATTCATCGATTCCGGTACTTTATTTCTTTTTAAAGTAGCAGATGCGAATTTCTAGGACGAAATTTCCTAACGTGGGGAGTATGTAACGTCCCAAAAATTGGACTGAAATTTTTTCGTTATAATAATAATATTATGCATTGTATTATAATATTATTATTGTATAGTATGTGTGGAGTATATGTATATGCATGGTGCATTGTGCGTGGTCATGTAGTGTAGTTACAGCGGTGAATAGTGTAAAAATGTGGTGTTTGGATGGAATTTGTTGGTAGTTGCATTTTGTAGCGTAAAATGAGTTCTAGGTACTCAAATACCATTCCAAAAATTGTTTGACACTTCTATTAGTTTCTATGAGTTATTACGAGTGTTTTTTAAAGTTTTTGGTCCGAGAGGTTTGGACTCAAAATTCTAGTGGCTCCGATAGATCCATCTTATCAAATTGTTCGATCCAAGTACTGTTGGATTAATCCAACTGGTGTCAATTGACTTTAGTTGCGTGGACCAATATTTGGCTTCTTCATTCTTTTCCTTTTATTTCCAAAAAACATAAAGAGAGAGAGAGAGGGTGGTGCCTCTTAATTTCCAATCTTCAAGGCTCAAAATCATCTAGCCTCGGTACTCGAATACGATTAAAAAGTTCATATTGTTCATCCTTGAATCATAGAGATCGATTCTACGTAAGTTTTTTCTTTCTTTTAATTTACCTCAATTTTTGTACACTTCATGTACGTGAAATTTTATTTGATATTCTTGTTCCTAGTGAGGATTAGAATACTTTTATATCTTCGTATTTAACAACTTGAATTCATTTGCTAACTCAAATCGAGGGGTGAAAAAGAGACGAATTTGGAGCTTTTGCGTAGGAAGTCTTGAGAAGGCTTTTATCGTCTGTCTAGGTATGGTAGTTAATGAACTTTAAGTTAAAATTGACAACTTTGACCATACTTATATGTTATGATTTTTTTGAATGTGTATATTAGCGGAATTGAATTAGACATAACGGAAATGTCTTCTAGGGGTAGTACTTATGCTATAAATTGATGTGAATTGATACGTCACTTAGGCATAATATAGGCATGAATTATGCAAGCGAGTAGGCGTAGTTATTGGCGTAGTAAGAACATGAATTTTCTTATAATGTGAAGCTTTGTAATTATTCATGTTTATTGCGTGGCATTTCATTAAAATGTTCAAGCGTCGTTTAAATTGATATAATATGTTAATTGCATAGTTAATACATTACATTGCATTCATGTGGCATGGCGTAAGCGTTTGTTGTAAAAGCATGGTTTTTGAAAGAAACGTGTGGGCGTGAATATTTTTTTTCATATATTAGGACCTAAAGTATCAAATTTATAAAAATGCGTGGAAAGCAAAGGGGTCATATAGCCTTACCGTGAAAGTCGAAAAACCAGATCTATGATATTATCATTAGCCTTATAATAGCGTGGGAGGCAGGTCAATGAAGATTTTGATTCTGTCATAGTGTAGGTGGCGAATCTTAGTGTTTAGAAAAACGTAGTGATATTGGTCCTAAAATATGTAGTGTGGTGTGAGCGTGGTGTGTATAATGTATGGGCGTGCGTGGCATACATGACCATAATCACATTCACGTTTATGATTTATCCACGTATGTTGATATATGTTTCATTCATGTTCATATAACCTAGTCTCTCTTTTATAGTGGAGTTATTTGGCTAACCGTTACATTGTTTTCCATTTTCGTCCTATATATATGCGTGGATTTATAGGTGTGGAGGCAAGCCTAGATCACTAGTAAATTGCTTCTGCTGTAGTTATACATATTTTTGGCGTATTTATTTAGCACTTATATTTCTGTACTTCATTTTGATGTTATTGCGTACTCTAATAGCTGGGTTGTAGTAATGCAATAGATGTAGCATGGAGGAAGTATAAATATGTTCTTGCTCTTACCCAAGACACAAAATATATGTATACTTTCATTTATCTTTTATTTTTGGCGAGCATACAACTTGCGGTGTTGTATTAGTAAACAAGATGGTTTACTATGCTATATATTTTTATGGAGTTGACGTTATCCTTCATCCTTTCTTTTTAGAATAATTTTACTTTTTCATTGTTGTTGATATTGTTGATGCTGTAGCTCGTGAGTATGTTGATGCTGTAGCACGTGAGTAGGATTGTCCTGCAGTGGCGACTAGATGTGATGTAATTGGCGTAGATGTTATTTTATTTCTTTATTTTTTGTTCTTTTTCTCTTTTGGATCTCACGACTCCGGGTCACGGATTGCGGGACGTGACAACGGTTAATGAAATCGGAATTATTTTCGCTTTTACTTTCTTTTTTTCCTTTTTCTTGTTTATTTCTCATATATATATATATATATATATATATAATATTTTTCTCCTTTTTCCCAAAATTAGGTCTACGAATCTCGAAAAATTCCTAAAACTACATCAAATGGAAATAAGATATTCCTAACATTTACTTATTTTATAGGCAGATCTAAGAGTACTAAACTCTTTTTGTGCATCTTTCAAAAGTTTAAATTAATAAATAACTAGTCTTATTTGGTTAATTCTAACTCCAAAAATTACTTCATAATATACTCTAATTTATTAAATTAGAGTAATTCAAAACGAGAATCTTTTGCGTATAACAACTCTCATCTCGTAGAAAATATTTCTTTTTCGGAATTTAAATCATTTCTAGCACAAATAAATATAACTCTGTATATTTGTGATAGTATAAGCACATAATTACTCACAAAAGTATTACACTATACTTACTCGATTATAGGAACAACTACTGGAATAGTTTGAGTAATTTCTCATCATTTCCTCATCTCTTTCCCAAGTTTCCTCTTCAATACCGCGATATCTCCAAAAAACTTGCGTCCACGGTGTTAACTTACCTCTCAAGACTTTATCTCTTCTCATGAGTATATAGATCGGTCGTATCTCATATGACACATCCTCGTCAACAATCAACTCTGTGTAATCCATTACGTGAGATGGATCTGGCTCATATTTTCTCAATATTGACTCATGAAACATTAGATGCACATTCTCGAGCTGATGTGAGAGCACTAGTCGATGCGCCATGTTACTAACTCGCTTGATGATCTCAAAAGGACCTATAAAATGTGGCGAGAGTTTTCCTTTCTTCCTAAAATGTATCATACCCTTTCGGGGTGACACTTTCAGAAATACTCGATCCCCAACAGTAAACTCTAGCAGTTATCGTATCTAGTCCGTGCAGCTCTTTTCCCAACTTCTTACCGTCTTAGGGCATTGGTTCATTACTTTCACTTTCTTAGTGGTGTCATGAACAATGTCTGGGCCCACTAAGACTGCCTCACTATAGTAGAGCCAACACACTGGCAATCAACACGGTCTTCCATATAATGCCTCAAATTGTGCCATTCCAATACTGGAATGTTAATCATTATTATACGAAAACTCAACTAGAGCTAAGTGTTCATTTCAACCACCCCCAAAGTCGAGCACATATGCTTGTAGCATGTCCTCCAGTGTTAATATAGTCCTCTTTGACTGTCCGTCTATTTGGAGACAGAAGGCTATACTCATAGCTAATTTTGTACCCATAGCCTTCTGTAACATGTTCCAAAGTTTTAACGTGAACACTGAATCCCTATGTGATATTATCGAGAGCGACATTCTATGCAGACGTACTATCTCATTGATATAGATCCTTGTACGTGCCTGTACATTACTTTCCTTTTGTATCGCAAGGAAATGTGCCTATTTGTTCAATCGGTCCACAATAACCCATAATGTGTCTTTCTTATGTCGGGTTCTCAATAGTCCGACAATGAAGTCTATTGCAATATGTTCTCATTTTCACTGTGGCACCTCTCGTTGTTATAGCAACCCCGCTAGTCTTTTGTGTTCAGTCTTTACTTGCTGACATTTCAGACACTTTGCTACAAAATCCTCTATACTCCACTTGAGGCTCGGTCGCCAATATTGCCGGCTCAAGTTGTGACACATTTTATTACCACCAGGATGCACTGCAAACTTTGATTTGTAAAGTTCTTGTAATACCACTTCCCTAATGATTTTCGGAACATAAATCCGTCCTCGAAATAATAATTCTCTGGCATCCCTGATCATTCACACTTTAGTTTTTCCTTCTCGTGCTCGCTGTATAAACTTTTAGGACCACACATTTTCTCATTGTCCTTCAATCATCTACTCAACCAGCTTTGCTCGTGCCACAAATGAAAATAGAGGCACCTACTCTTGTGCCTCTATTTCCTCTAATCCAAACTCACTGAGTGTACTAATAGCGTCCCACTACTCAAACTGCAGGCCTGCTAAGGTACTCTTCACCTTTTGACTCAGTATATCTGCCACCACATTAGCTTTTCCTGGATGGTATTGTAGCTCAAAATTACACTGATCTATGTACTCAATCCACCATCGTTGCCTCATATTGAGGTCTCATTGGGTGAATTTATACGTCAAACTTTTATGGTCCGAATATACATCAAACCTTTCTCCACGTAGGTAGTGTCGCCAAATTTTCATTGCAAATACTACAACACCCAACTCTAGGTTATGTGTGGGATAGTTTTGTTCATGATTCTTTAGTTGTTAAGAAGCGTAGACGACTATCTTCTCCAATTGTATCAATACACAACCTAGTCCTTTAAACGACGTTTCACAGTAGACAATATACCCTAACCCTCGCTGGGTATAATAAGTACTGGCATTATCGTAAGAAGCCCTTTCAATTTTTGAAATGCTATTTCACATTCAAGTTTCACTCATATTTCACCCCTTTTCAAGTTAACTGCATTAACCGTATAGTTATACACGAAAAGTCTTTCACAAATCTTCGATAGTGCCCAGCTAATCCGAGAAAGCTTTGAATCTTAAACACATTTTTCGGTTGCTCATAAGCCGACATCGCTTCCACCTTGGCTCTATCCACTGATATTCATTCTGCAGATACTACATGTTATAGAAACTTCATTTATAAGAGCAAGAACTCACACTTCAACAGTTTGGCATGCAATCAATACTTCCGTAGCATCGACAATACTACCCACAAATGATTCTAGTACTCTTCTTTTGTGGAAGAATAAATTAGGATGTCATCTATGAATACAATCATGAATAAGTCTAGATACTCATAAAATATTTGATTAATCAAGTCCATAAATATTACAAGAGCATTTGTCAACCTGAATGACATTACTAGAAACACATAATGGCCAAATCGAGTACTTTTCTAACTTGTAACTGATGATATCCTGATCCCATAGCTATCTTTGAAAAATTCTTCAACTGGTCAAATAGATAATCTATACGAGCTAATTGATATTTATTCTTTATCATTACTCGGTTCAATCTATGAAAGTCAATGCACATATGCAACGCTCCATCCTTCTTCTGAATGAACAACGTAGGTACACCCCAAGGTGACTTACTCATTAAATCCTCTAGCTGAGTTTGTAACTCTTTTAACTCAGCTAGCGCCATCTGATATGGGGCTATCGAAATGGGCTCAGTGCCCAGTGCTAGATCGATCCCAAACTCTATTTCTCTACATAGAAGGAGCCTACATAGGTCTTTCGGAAATACATCTGGGTACTCATTTACCATTATCGATAACATGGAACTCAATGACTTTTCCTCTGCAATCGTCAAACTGGCAATCATACAAGTCAAACTCTCTTCTGCCTTCTCATACAGAAGAGTGGGCATAGCTCATTCACCCATATAAGTTATCATATGTGTCAAATCCATCAAAAAATAGTATTACTTTACTCCAATCACACTCAATGATGAGTCGATATCGACTCAACCAATTGATACCTACGATAATATTAAAACTAAATTTCGACATATCCAACACTACCATATCACCTGGGAATGGATAATCTGATAACTGAATCTCACAGTTTTGACAAATGACAATAGGAATCACTGTGTTTCCTATAAGCGTTTCTACATCTATGTCTTTACTGCAATGCTCGGTTGCTAGTCCTAAATTCTTGACTAGATGTGCTACTATAAAGGAAAATGGTGTACTAGTATCAAATAGAGCACAAACCAAAGTAGTATAAAAAGGTATTATATCTCGTACAAGCGATGTGTCCTCTTCCTTTAACGCTAAACGTGGTAGCACGTAAACTCTAGCCTGGGTTGTCTATGCTTTTGGAACTATACCATAACTAGATACTCCACCACCTTCCCGTTCACCTCGATAACTACCGCAACCCTATCTCTGTCCTCTAACACCTAAGCTAACTCCAACACCCAACTGTCTAAAAGTAATGCTTTGCGCTGTGGGTGCTACACCACCACCACCACTACGTCCTTATGGTGCTTTCCTGGGCACCTGACAATTCCTCTGTATATGTTCCTAGAACCCACAATTACGACACTGGATCTATTGACAAAAATGAGCAATATGTCTTGGGTCACTATATTATGATATCCATCGACCCTCGGAGGTCTCCCTAATACAAACTTTCCCTAGCCACCTCGATCTTTCTGGTCATGGCTCCATTTTCGGCTCTGACTTTGTTGACCACTCAGCGCTCCTATCCATGCTTCCCCAGTCCCACTCGGTTGTACCCATGGCTGTTGTACCCCACTAGTCTTTGCCTCCCCTTGAGGCCCTACTAGATCCTGAATCTGTCTCGGCTGAAAGAGTGTATGTTCTATATCTGTTCCATGCTCATCTAACTTTACTTGCATTGCTCTATCAACCGCCATCTTAACATTTTCCTTCTCTCTATTCGCTTCAAGATTTCTTTGAATATGCGCATGCAGTCCATATACAAAACATTGTAGCGTCTCATCTCTATCCCCACGAGATCCGATGCATATCGAAACAATCGAATGAAATTATCTATATACTGAGTCACCATTCTCTCCCCCTGTACCAACACCGAAAAATATCTCTCCTACCGTCTACGGTGGTCACTGGTACATACCTCTATAAAAACGGGTTGGTGAACTGGGACTAAGTCATCAAATGAGACCTATATATTCTCGCATACCCAATCCACCATTCTGCAGTTGCCCATTGTAGATGGTGTGCTACTGCACCTATCATCACATCATCATCAGTAATGTACAGAGTAGCAAACTGAAACTCCATAGTACTAGTCTATAGTGCAACTATCAACTCATCAACACCACCCTCAAAAGTCGAAGACTGCATTTCCCTCATACTCTTAACTGTCGCTGTTATCCTATCTACCAACGAATCCTCTAGGTTTCGGTGGCCCAAAATATCAGCCTCTATCCTCATTGCAGCCTTATATATGGCTGGTATAGCATGATAAAACCACTCCAGTATATGTACACCCGGCGATATCGTTGCCAATCTCTTGGAAAACCCAGAGTCCAACCTAAGAGGCACACCCTTCACTAGATGCTCAACTCTAATAGATGCCTCAACCTTCTTAGTCACGACTCAACTGCTCTCGAGCATGTCAGTCAATACTTGGCTCACTTTAACTCTATCAACCGCTACTTAACTACTCTCTACCCTATCAGTTGGTGCCCGACTGACCTTAACTTAGTCCTATACTCAAACACCTATATCCACATCCAGCATCAACTCATCGATGTCGTTCCCAATCAACTTTACATCCTCATGTGTAGGTTCAATATCGACCCTCTCATTTGGGTTATCTCGCAGAGTACTCCTCTCAACCATCCCTACCATACAAGTAATATACACATATATCGCTTTACTAAGAAAAATACATTATTTATTTGTCAACGCTTGTTACTTGGTTGACTTTTCAGTTCAAGAGTAAATAACAGAGCGTCCCTCATTATTCTACTATTGAGCTGTTAGTTAACCTCATTCTCGACCAGCTAACTCAATTCTTATGGTACAAACTCGATTAATTATCTGGTTCCATAATAGTCCAATAAGGCATTCCCCATCTTTCTACAGTAGTTTTAATAACTAATCTTATTCCAAACTCATAAAACTGATAAAGCCCTTTTCTCTTTTTTTCAAGGAGACACGAAAAATACTCAAATTATGCATAATAATGTCTATAATGCACCCACATACCCGCTCACTCAACACAAGGCATGGGCTCTACTCAAGACACCATGGTTACCGCAATCAAGCTTTAATACCAACTATAACAACTCTTAAGCAGGTCATTATTCAACGAGGCTACTTAAGGACCATATATGTAAGTAAAATAAATCTTTAAAAAACATTTTGATAGTAAAAGAAAAATGGATGGTGTCATATCACGTCGACCAAACATGCCACGTTATCAAAATACAATGGCACATATATATAAAGATAAGTTGTATAGGATAACAACCACTAGGGAGATTGGGTCTTCGAAAAAAGTACACAACATATACAACAACAATCTGAATAAATATTCCAAGTGTCATATTATATGTATATACTGCTAACAAACAAAAGTAACACAACTACAATTGAGTCCTAGAGCTGCTCTATACCAGTTTGTTATACTCAGATTGGTAATATGCCAACACCTAAAATGAACTCAACCATACACTATCAAATAACCTTGTCGCGCGGTAATTACGTGAATATATTGATTTACTTACATATATGCAACCAATGCAATAAAAAGGAAAATAAGATTAACAATAGTAATAAATAACACAACCAAACTAGTAAAAATAAATTACCCTAGAATGTCGTTAGATAAAAGTTCGGCATTGAAGGAGTAACACTCTCTCTAAAGCACCCTGGGTCCTTGAGGAATACTCAAAACTTAAAACTCAAGCCCCGAACTTATTATGGAAAAAGGAATACTCAAAACTTAAAACTTAAGTCCCAAACTCATTATGAAAAATGCAAGTTTACCACTAAATTCTATTTGTTTTATAATCTCGTAGGAAACACCCAACCCTACACTCAATATAGTATTCACCTCGGTATTATACATTTATATATAATGAAATGCATTTTTTTACACTACTAATTCAACTATTTACAAAATTTTCTGTAATTAAATTTATCGAACATTTTACAATTAAGTTTCGTAATCTCATATGCTTATTGATATCAACGTCTTATAATTCAACTATTGCTTTGAAACAGTCCAACCCACAGTAGCAAGACCAATATTAAATATGTAAAATATAGTGTCACGATATCGTATAT
>MKEJ01085336.1:0-10455 GCA_001753735.1 Embelia ribes | reverse complement strand
AATATATGATTAAGTTTAAACGAACATTTAACTATTAAAACCCTTACCAAATGTAATTTTATTTATTCGGTCAAATAGTCAACTTGATCAATTTATGTAATTTTAATAAAGTTAGTAGAACACGTATTAATATTTTATTGATCAAAATTTTTAGTGTCTATAGGATGTATTACATTTTGTACTCCACCATATATATTGAATTGATTGTGTATCTTCTGACTGTCCGTTCTTATAATTGATGGAGTTGTCATACGCCGGGCACGACATTTTGCCATATAGAAAAAGAAAATCTAAGAGCCGCATTTGTAGTGCTCTATACTTTAAAAAAAGACGTACAACTTGAATAACTTTGTAATAAATAATAAATTTACCACTTCATCTGAAAATGAAAAAAAAAAATTTGCAACAAGTAATAGAAATTCAGATTAAATAAATTATGTAGAAAGATAATATTTTTAAAAATTGTAATAAGTATAAAATAAAGAATTTTTAATTATATTTTTAAAAATAAAAAACTAAGAAGACAATTTCTTTAAGTTATAAATAAAAAACAAGATTATATAGCATGGTGTAAATATGAAAAAAAAAATAGAATATAAAGATAATTTGGCAATAAGTAGCAAATTCCGTTTATAACTTACAATAAAACTACATTATTTTTTATAAAGTGAAAATTAGAACTTTCACCTCAAAATTGAAATATATTATAGTGAATGCGGCAAAAGATAAAATAATACTTTCTCAATCCATAAATAATAGTTGCATTTCACAAGTCAAGTGGTTATAGGCAAGACCAAAAATCAACATTGCATCGTGTTAAATAATATGATGTTTAATATCCAACAGTTAAAATTGTGAGAGCTTAAATTACTTTCGATAAAACGTGTGCTATCTTTACAATAGATGTTTTAAGGCTTCAACTGCATATGTTGCACTTCTCCGTAATTGTTTTATATAGAATCTGTTAAAAAGGGCACAAAATCAACCCGAAGGTAAGGTAGGCATAAAATGTGCGAAAATCATAGTTCAGAGTACAATATCATTTTGGACTCGTTGCTTAACATACAAATTAAACAATTTTAAAAGGCAAACAAAGGAATACAATATTTTAATTAAGGACCAGTAAGATTTTAGCTTTTATGAAGAGAAAGAAATCAATCTATTTCTGTTTTTGTGTTCGAATGCGTATACGTAACATTATCCATACTAACCTCGTATTCAGTTCTGGCCTTTGACCATAATTTTCTTTCCCATAATGAGCCCTATCCTTGTCATTGAAAATTAGTTACGAACAGCTATAGCATGGTGGAATACTTTATACAATGACTTAGATTTGGTACATGCTTCTGAATTCTAAGGTCAAAAAAAAAAAGGGAAATAACCTAGTACCATGATGGAGAAAAAAATTAGACAACTCGTCCCTAATCATCACAGATGCTAGAACAAAAAAGTACTACTCGAATATAGTATTTGGACGCCAAAAGAAGATATAATTCATTTCTATGGACTAGAGACCACCAGCTGCACAACGAAGCCTGAGTGAGCAACATAATAGAACAAAAAGCAGTATTCGGAAAACTGACAAAACAAAACCCCATTAGTTTGACAGAACTAGATCATTGGAAAGAGTCACCATATCATGCCAGAGTTATCCACACCATCACCACCAAGAGAATAAGAATCCCCATCACAATCATCATCACAATAAAAATCTCCATCGTATATGGGGTCCAGTTCTAGTGACCGCTTGTGATGTTCTAAGTTAAGAGATTCGGAAGAAGATTCAACACTACCACTCTCGCCATCATCAGCTTCTTCTGATTCATCTTTTGTGCCTCTACTCCCAGAATCATCCACATCATCTTCAGATGGCTCCTCGTCTGGATAGTCATTCAGAGGATTGTCTTCAGCTGAGCACCAACACCCAATATCAAGCATCGACCATATAATGCATCAAAAATAGCACCATGAATTTAAGAAGAGGCAGAATAAAGATAATAAATACCATTAGAATCATCGCTATCATGCTCTGATTCATCGGGACCATCGTAGAATTCATCATCTTCATTAACCTGTACTCTACATCAGAACTGTTTGTTGAGCATAAAGCAAACGAGTAAAAATACCAGATTAATCACCCTTAGTGTTAAAGTCCTTACAATGGAAACGGGTTAGAAGCATCCTCTTCAATGTCGAAATCGTCTTTTACAGTATACAAGTCATACAAATAGCCATCCTTGGAAACTGTTAACAAAGAATCAATACAAAAAGATATGCAAAGTATCAAGACAGGCAATATGCTATTGATGCAAAACAAGATACATAAATACAAAAACAAAAAGAAAAAAAGCCTAATCCAGAAAAGTTTGATTTGAGTTCCGAACAGTTTCTGATATGAATGGATTTCTATTTTCGAACTATGCATTAGCATAGACTCCATATGAACTCCCAAATACAGGTATACTATGCCAAAGTAGGGATACAAACAAAAAAGATTTGTAAACAAATTAGACAAATAAAATCCATAAAAAATAAATCCTTAACTTTTACAAATCTAAATAAAAATGTCCTACTTCACATATGCAATTTCAGAAATCAAGAAATTGGTACGAGGAAGAACTACAGAGCCAGAATTTTCCTTCAATCCTTCAGCTAAAAAGCTGGAGTCACTAACCACCTCATGACTTTGTAACTACAGTTGGTATAAATCTAACTTAAATGCAACTTAGGAAAAGTAGGAGTAACAAGGAGCCAAATAAGGAGCAGAACCTCGTTTGGATACGTAATCATGAATATTAGACTCAAGTTCAGCCGCAGCACTTGGAATGAACTCCTTTAACAAAGGCAGGTAACTAGTCATAATCCTGTGATCTCCCAACTCCTCATCTCTGCATCACAGTTCAAAGAAACAGAACAAGCTCCATAAATTGAACATTTTAAGGCAACTGAATATTGAACAATAAGAACTCACTCGTGCTCTTGTGGCTCCTTGCTCGTTTCTTCAACATCAACATGAATTACATCATAGATGTGGCACATTTCATGCAAACCATCATCATCAGACAATTCCTTTTTACCCTTTCTGCTCCTCCATATTTGTTCAAAACGAGCATTTTTCGACAGAACCTAACATTAAATGCATATGCACAAAGATATATATCAGTACTGGTACATTTAAATGGCCAGAGGATAACAATTCGGCACAGCAGGTTCAAGATGAATCAACCAAAAAAAGAGTAAATAGAAGCTACCGAATGCATACATTTTGTTTTTCCTTGGCTTTGAGTAGCAACTTGTGTTGTTTCTGCAATAAAAATGCATTGAAAATGCCAAAGTGTCAGAATCATGTACACTGATAAGAACTAAAATGTCAGAAGATAGGAACCACTGAGAAGATAAAACGGAAAACTTTTAGTACGTCGGTGGTGTTGTGTCAGTCTTCAATTTATAAAAGCAGAATGGAGTCAATAAGAGTAATAGACTGTGAATTGAATTAATCACCGGTCGCATGTATGCTTCTCATCCATTATTCTACAATTATAATTGAGCAAATCACACAATTGAAAAGAGGGAAGTTGCAACTTTTAGGTCCATCTCCACTACAAATATATATATATATATATATATATATAGAGAGAGAGAGAGAGAGAGAACTTTGTACACACTTGTAGTTAAGGATGGCAATTGGGTTGAGCTCAAGAGCCTAACCAAAAATAAACCCAAACCATATGCATTTTGTTTAGTTTAGGAGTGGGCTGAGAACAGCTTTGGATGTATTTGGGTTCAATCGTGAAACAAGTAATAGGTTTGTCTGGTTTGGGGTTGAGTCAGGTCCAGGTTAGGGTTGGATGTTGCTTATAATGCATCCTTTTCTAAAAAAAAGTATTTTTCTAGAAAAATAATTAATTTCTAAAAAAATAATCTTTTATAAAGATTTTAAAAAAAATTAATAACTAATTTTTTAAAATATTTTTGAAAATAATTTAAATAAAAACGAAATCCCAACATTTAGATTTGATATTTGTTCATTTGATGCATTTCCGGTCAAGTTGTTTTAAAGTCCCAGCGGATCTACCTGGTGTCCAGGTCTGCAAGTCCTACGGGTCTGCGGGTGAAAGAGGAAAAATATAAGACATACCTTGCACCACACCCTGCATATATACAATGTTGGTCGCGGTGTGGGTCTTCCCGCCCCGCTGCCTGTAGGTCATTTGATTGACCAAGCAGGTCAATCAACAGTCTCTTTCATTTAAAATTTAAATTGGCTTTTGAACCTAAGTCGAGAATCTTTCGTGAATAGGAGACGCTCTCGCTCCAAATCCTTGCTCTTGCTCCCGTTCCCGCTCTTACCTTTTTTTAACTACAAGTCTAACGCCCTCCCGCTCCACCTTAACCTCATAACTTAGTTTTGAGCCAAAGTATAGAAAATCAAATAAAGTGAATACAATGAGAGGTCAACTGACTCAGTCAATCAACTAACCTCTTTTTTATATCTTCATTTTCACACTTCGCAAAGCATAAAAAAACTGAACCCCTTTCTTTAGAACACTCAAAAACTCTCAATATGTTCCTACATCCTTAGAGTCATCCTTCTTTTCACCCAAATGAACCAATTTCCTTAATTGACCGTCACATTGCAATGGTTATACGCAACTGCTATAAGTAAACAGGCTTCATTTCTTATAATTGAAGGAGGTAAGTTGACTTACGTCTAAGGCCAGTCGACTTACCCGCAGGTTGCAAGTCGCAGGGCGGACCCAAATCCGCCCTGCCAAGCCGCAAGGGCAGGCACAAGTCCAGGGTAGCGTGGGGTGGGGGTGGGTCTATGTAGCGAGTTCATAGGCATACTTGCAAATTTGCGGGTCTTGTCTTTCCTTTGGCAAAGCACTGCAAATCCTAGAATGATAATGAGACCTAAGTAAGAACAACAGATGTATTGTAACCAGGTAGCTATGTAGACATTAAAGCTATGAAAATATCAAATTAAAATTTAAGTAGCTCGGATAAAATTGGTCGTGCTAGATACTAGTAGCTGACGTGGGATAGATAAGTTTATTGACATTTGATTTGGGACCATCTCTTAATATTTAGTGTCTCGTAATAGGACATGTCCAGAGCTAATTTTGATAATCATGGCATGGTTTCCAATGTGTTAGCAAAATCCGGATCATGCGATCTAAGGCAACCCACCAGGGTCTGATATTTTATCTTTTGTTTGTTCCTATTATCCCCTCTTAAATCAATATGGTACCAAAGCCAAATTTTGTTCGCGTCACATTTGGCACTAGTTCTTTCATTGAAACTATGATTTCTTATAATGAACTATCCGAACAATTTTGGTTATTTAAGAAATATCATGAAGCAACTCAAAATGAGCTCACAACTTTAAAGACACATTTGAAAGCAAAGCTTACTTCCATTAAAGGGAAGATTACAGTAGTAATAACTAATTTTATGGAAAGGTTCGTAAGTACATCCACAACTGTGGTAGCACTAGACATGACTTCTCCAATATGCCTCGTGGCCTCTGCTTCGCAGGTTGTTGGACAACAAGGCCACAACTAGAGGTCAAAGATGACCTTCCGGAATTTAAACCGAGATTTTGAAGGCAACTAGTTTCTCATCTACTTTATGACCTCCCCGCAATCTGGCTAGAACTTGTGCTCATGTTTCTATCCAAATAGTGAAACATTGAATGGCATTGCACATTCCAATAGCATCCATGATGACGGGAGTTATCATGGATGAAGCCTGAGCAATGCAAGAATTATGTGTAGGATATTTCATTTTTGTATAGTTGGTTTTGATTCTTCATAATATTATTTTATAAATTTTTATGTTTTTTCCGATAAAACATCTTTATTTTTTATTTCTATTTTTTTCCCAATTGTCTATAACTTTAAGAAGTTAATATTACGTGGCATTTATACTATGATAATGTTTCTAAGAAAAAAATATTAATGTCTATTAAGTTAATTCTTAGGGGTGATGAAAATCTAATAATGATAATGTGTCTAAAAATAAATGTTGATTAGGATAATGTTTTGAAAATTTGTAAAAAAATCCTAAATTGGTAGGAATCATATTTTATGACTATTTCTTTTCTAGAGAAATTATCATTGCTATAGTGATGCGGTCACATGTCAAAAATTTTAAACTAACACATGTCAAATCATGCGGACACATGTTGCGATTAGAGCAAAGTAGTAGGAGCAAGTTTTAAATTAATAAAATAACCTTATAATTTTTTATAATATCTACTATGTAGCCATCCTTGGGGCAAAAATATACAACCCCCCTTGACCGATGACCTGGCCCCTTCACCTACAAATACAAGTTCCGCCCAGGAAGTTATGCACCACTTCTTATTCCATTCATAAGCTTTGCGATCTATTTCTAAAAAATTTTCGTAGCTTCAAAATATCTCTAATGCTAGAATTAAGCTTTTCCAACATTACTTAGTAAGCCAAAATTTGGCATCATCAAAAAAACACCAATTTACAATCCAGATTCAAGTCTCTTAAATAGTAAGAGAGGTTCTTTTCGCAAACCATTACTTGACGCATTAGGTGTCTCTTGAATTCCTTTTAAAACCCAACTCTTGGCCTTTTCTGCACAAGGACCATCCATATGGACAATTAACCGAGATAAAAGATGGATTGAATGGTGATGTTAATTTGTGTTAAATAACTCTGAAGAATTGTTAAAAAACTCTCAAGAATGTTGGCTAACCACCATTCTTTCATTAATAACATTTGATTTTATTGGCTAATCAAAGGTTTGAATGGTAAAAACATTACAAGACCAATATAATTTTTAAGGACGGATATCTACCTTGTAAATTACTCATCAAGGCCTAAACGCCTGTGGCTAACACAGTTTACTGCATTGGACATACACACAATATCAGTCCCAATAAAATTTGGTTGCAAAATTGCGAAACGAAAGCTATTCAAATGTTGTCAAACTCAAAAATAAAAAGCTATAATACATAAAAAAGCATCTTCACATGTTAATTTATAAATATAACCAACACAAACATTCTATCTATTGAATGAGGTGTGTCTATCCTATAATTGTTAACCCAAGGTCTAGTTATTTCCACAAGTAGGAAGTACATAAAGCAAGAGCCAGAGAAAACAAAACTGCATTGGAGGCAAACCTTTTACATTCTAGACCCCAAACAATTACAGGAAAACTCAAAACATTCAAAATGTAATTTAATTCACAAAAAGAAGTAGAAAAAAACATAACCCCACGGGAAAACAGCAATGAAATCACCTCTCCTTCCAAAGCTGCAACAGTTCTAGATTCTAGAAATCGAGAAACACTAGTCACGTCACTCCTAATTTCCAATGACCAAAAATTAACCAGATTTATTCATGTCTCTCGAGACCACTTGCACCCAATTATATACACTGAAATCTGGGATCAAGCTCACCTCACAACATAAATAGAGACGTAAAGTAACAAAGAATAAAACTTCGTCCATTCAGGCGGTCAAAACATTATGTTCATGACATGACCAAAAAGAAATACAAACGTACAGAAACAAGATTTGCTTCCACCAAGACATGGTGAAATGCACCAATATCTAACTTCCACATACATACTACCAACAGGTCTTTTACGTCATTTACAATATGATGTTTTATGTACTATAGCTTCCATTTGCTATCAAAATTAGATGTGCATTTGTAATTCTTTGAAACATTCTGGAACCGCTTCTGAAACAACTCAATTCATATACAGACTACTTTTTCAATGCTAATAAAAAGGTCTAACAAAATACTTGGAAAGGAGTGAAGAGGTGATATGCAAACACGCCAAAAAAGGCATAACAGTCTTATTGCACAATCCACAGATGAGAAGGTGGGGAAGAGAGAAAGAAAGGTCTTACATTTTCAATTTTCAAATTGTGTCTCCGTCCATCAATCTTCTGTTTGCTTTCACTTCCGCTCACCGTTTCAGTATGCTGAAGAGCATTAGACATTCATGCCAGAAACAGGTTCACAACCAAATTTAGTGTTGAATGAAAAATATTCATAAAGATGAAATCAAAGTGGAAAAAATAGATAAAAATATCTTATGATGCCAAGGACAAGCAACAATGTAATGCAGTCAAAACCGAAGTGACAAGTCCACCGAAAGTGTTAATACTTACAATGTGAGGTTGCAGAGCATCACTGCAAAACTCCGAGCTGCTAACTGTCTCTACATGTCGAACGAACACCTTTTTGGTCTTCACTTCCTCCACTGAAAAATATACAATGCAAAAAAGTAAAATACCTTAACAAATGAATAAAAAATAGATAATATCTTTGATACATACATGTGTAGTAAATTCATCACTCATCTTGTCAACTTAAAATAGGTATCCAATACGAGTACCCTATGTCCACAAATAAAAGATCCATTTGACCAGCACATAAATATAAATAGGACACATTTGTCTTATTATTATTCTTAGTAATTAAGATGGGCAAATTCACCCTTGCCAATATTTGTCTAATAATTCTACTTATTAATTACGAAGGACAATACCTAGGAAATCCAAACCAACTCAACCAACAATTAAGCAACCCAAATCCGAACCAAACCCAAAAATTTCTCAAACTAAACCAAACCTAATCCACAATATTTTCAACCCAAACCTAAACCAACCCACAATCAAAACTTGGCCCAAACCAACCCAACCCAAATCCCCCTCTCTTATTTTCAACTCATTTCCTCCAATTTCACTTATTACATGACTCTTCTCTAGCAAAAAATTCAAATTGTCTCACATAAATATATATACGTATGTATATACATGCATACATAACATAAACGCATGCATACATTTTAGTTGATGTCCGTATAATTCAAACCAAACCCTTAACAGTCAATATTCTCAGGATTTTACTTGCACCTAATTGGTAATTCTCGTTAAATTGTATCCCGATGTGATTACTGATTGATTCTTTCATCATTTTAGTTTGGATCGCTAAATTATATATACATATATATAACATATATACATGCAAAATAGGCTCATGAGCAGTAGAACAAATAAATAAAAGTGTTACAAGTATATTCCACCTTTCTATTTTGATAATTTTATTTGAAAGACGCACGTATCACGTGTGCGGCATCACTAATATATATTTTTTCCATCCACAAATAATTGAACTGTTTGACCGGACATATTGCTTTAGGCAAGGTCAAAAAAAGTAAATATTCAAATTTGAAATAGAATAGAAATGACCAAAGTACCCTTACAAGTTTTTGTCTTATTCTATCTAATACATATATATATACATATTTATATATAAAATAAATAAATAAAAGGGCAATGATATCTATTCAGTAATTTAATAATAATGATACCAAAATAGAAAGCGTTCAAGCATTTTTGGACATCCAAACCAAAAAAATATATCAGTTATTTGTGGACGATCGAGTATAGAGAAACGAAGAAGTGTATCAAGCTTTTAGTTCATTAGTCAATAATTTTGGTGGCAATCGGTGGTGGATGAGGGAAAATATGTATACATAAGATAGATGCTTATATATTGTATTTATATAAAGAGGTTAGACATTGAATTAGTTACTAATTGGAGGAAAATCAATCATTTCTATCATGAATTCCATTTGCAGGGGGCATTTTCGGTTTTCCAGGAATAAATGAGTGGCGTTTCACTTTGTACCGATAGTGTTCGGGGTAAATCAAAGCTTTACTGAAACTTTGAGTAGATTGACTGTAATTTCTGATACCTTAGGGGGCTTTTTGTAATTATGAGGAACATCACGGGGCAAAGTAATTTACCCTTTTCAGAAAATAAATTTTTTAAAATTGCTTAAATATTTTTTTTTACATTATATTTTAAAAAACAAAATTGAAAAAATAATTATCCTTCTAAATTCACCCCACTCAATCCAATCTTAACCTAAAGCCACTTAACCCAAAACCAATCCAACCCAAACCAACCCATAACCCAATTACTGGATTTAGGTTTGAACACAAACCTAACCCCACATTTATTTTCAACCCAATCCAAACCAAATGCACTTGGTTTAGTTTTATTGTGGGTTGAACACAATGACCCAAACCAATTGTCATCCCTAGCAATACCAATAATGTACTTTGATTGGGCGAATTTCCAAAATAGCAAATGGGACTCTAATTTGATAATGGAGCAAGTATCTTATAGAGCAGTGTTATCAAAGGCGTGAGACGCACCGAGGCGACGAAGGTCTCTTGTGGTTGCGGCCGGAAGTGCAAGGCGAGGCGCCCTTTTCACTGAAACGAGACGCACCTTATTCTAAAATATAGATAACTTTACATAGGCTACAAATGTAACAACAAAATTCAACAAAAACCAAATATTTAATAAGCAAACAACATTTAAGTTCAAATATCTTAGCACATGAAAGGCAAATTAAAACTAAAACATGAAACACAATTGTTGTAGT
>MKEJ01085333.1:0-13612 GCA_001753735.1 Embelia ribes | reverse complement strand
ACGTAGAAAAAAAAATCAATATTAACGTATCAAAATCAGAATTAATAGCTTATTTCCTACTTGTCAAATTCTAAATTGAGATATATATATATATAAAAAAAAAAAAGCATGTATATAAAAAATCTAGATCCTGTATAACAGTTTTATGCCTGGATTTATCATAGTATATTATAGCATCTAAAAAAAAGGGGACAGAATAATAGTCTCTTGTCACGGTAAAATAAAAATTGCACCATTTGCTAAGATGTCTGTAGCTTCATTTGCTTCTCAATAGCCATGATTGATTACGACAAAAAGTGAAGACTCTTGGCAAATGCTCTAACGGTCTAAGCACCACTTGAATAAACAAGAACAAAAGTTCTTTGTAAAAAAAAAATGATAAATAATGTTTTTCTTTTATTACAAAAGAACAAAAAAATAGATACCTAATAAATTCGTACAATGAAATATTTAGTTTAGAATATACTTAATAAGAATTCCTTGCATTAAATAAGTATGTAATATTAATCATTGCATTTAATTAATAATCTATGGTTATAAAGATTTAATTAAATGAGTAACAAAATAGATGATTATTTTTATAAGACCTATTAAAGGTTGTAACCAAACCCAAAGTTTGAAATAAAATTACTTTAGTTCATTTTCAAAGTGCCTTAATTCAATTTGAGGTGTTTGAAACTATTAAAAAATTTAAAAATGAAAGTGTGAAAGACACAATACGTCTTTTGTGAATTAATAGGATCCTATTCAAAATTTGCTTCTACCATTGGAACAATTAGTTATTGTTAGGATATACGAAAATTAATCAATAAATCTAAAGAAAATTTCTTAAAAGCGTAAAGTGCTGCCACTTTCTTTAAGACTTTGGTATGTAAGTGATTTATCCACGTATAGTCTCTGGAATACAATAAAGCCCAATGTTCGGATTCGCTATATACGAACAAATTTGAACCACTAAGCAATCACAAGATTAACAAAGATTATCTAAACTTATAAGCAAAATTATTTAGTAAATTGTGCATAAGTATATCTGGTTATTGATTGAATTCGAATTGTCAGTTTATTTTCTCTCTAAATATGTCTTATATATACATAATCGTGTCTCTTATAATAGATACATGGCACCAAAACCCACTTAATTTGAATTTATATTTTTTAACTAAAATAACTAATCGTGTGTTTTAGAACTAAAAGATACTTATTTTGAATTGGTATATTTGAACCCAAATAACTACTTAAACAGTAGGTAAATGCTTTTAACGTTCTTATTTGAAAAATCGTCAACAGTTACGTGGAAATGATTAACAAGGTTAAAGAGCAAACAAATTATTGGTTACGGAGGGCAAAAATAACTTAAATGGGTGAAACTAGTTATGACTTATGAGTGGATGATGACCTCAAAAGTTCATTAGTATTGAACTCAATCATGTGGATGACCTCAAAAGTTCATTAGCATTTAACCTATTTTGCCGACAAATTTTTAAAGTGATTGATTTTTAATTATATTGTATTAATTACTTGAATTAATATTTTTTTACCATATCAACGAGTAAAAATTTTGGGTACATGTATTGTTACTCTAAATTTTCTTAGTGTCATCTACCTTGTTGGTGTAGGAGTGATTTACCCAACTAAGTCCACAAAATTTGGTAGAATTAATTCAAACTAGTACTATTTTAATACTATGTTACAAAAATGTTGTAACTATTTTAAAGGAAGGGTGGGTTTGCCAATTTTTCTTAAGGGGAGCCACGCCCGTGAGTCCGTGATCGAGACCTCCCTCTCTCTCACTATATCTATCCATCTATCATTCTACTCTCTCTCTCTCTCACTGTAGATTAGTCAAAGCTCCACCCTTTTTTACCCCCCCCTTTTTTTTATTTTTATTTCATCATTGATTTTCCTTATCGATGCCTTAATCATTATATAATAATAATAATAATAATAATAATAATTAAAAGAAGAAAAAAAGACAGTTTCATTCGCCACGCAGTTACATAATAATAATAAGTAATTAAGTATGAGTAATGCTCGCCTGACTAAATTTAGAAGCTAAAATTAGGAATCAAATGATTGACAGTCTAATTGGTATTCCAAATCAATTGTCATGTTATTTAATAAATAAATTAATTATTAATTTAAAATATTGATTAGATTGTCATATCATCTTGTTCTTAATTTTGATCAGGCAAGCATTACTCAATAAGTTTATATTAATTAGTGTGTATATATATATATATATATATTTATTTATTTATTATTCTTATGTGGTTTTAGATTCTTCTAGTAGATTGAGCCTACTTTGCCAGCTTTAATTGGAAAAAATGAGCTTTCAACGTTACACATATACATATATACGTACATACAGACAGACAGACAGACAGACAAAGGGATTGTAAAACTAGGGATGTGCGGAAATTGAATATATACATACATACATATATATATATTTATATTAAAAAGGATAAAGAGAATTACATTGAGTTTATTAATTACAGAGGAAAAAGTTTGCTACTTGATTGAGGTGGCGTTTGTATTTGACTCTCTACCCTTAGGAGTTGAGAGAGAGAGAGAGAGATGAGGGAGCTGCAGCTGGTGCTAGTCATCAGCATTCTGGTCTGGGGGCCCTGCCACATCAATGGCGATACAGATCCATCGGACGGTCACTATTTACTACCTTACAATCATATACTTATTATATATATATATATATACACACACACATGTATACAGTTTGATGTATTGATGTGTTCTCTGCTATGCATTTAGTGATTTCAGCTCGTTTATGTTTGTAAAATGGTGAATATTAATCTAAAAAATTCAGACATGTATAATTTTGATATCCGAGGTTTTGGACACTAGAGCTGCATGCTTTCAGTTTCCACTTTCTTGTTTTGAGTTTTTTAAGCCCAAAAAGCACTGGATTTTGGGGGGCTCCGAATCATTGTGTACCTTTTTGCTTCTTTTTTTTCTCCCCTAATTTCTTTGCAAGTATATTAATTTAGGTGGTAAGTGTTTGAACTCGCTTAGATTGTTTTAATGATTACATAGCAGCAGAGTTCTTACATTCTATTAAAGGAGTTTTTTGCTGATTGTTTTTTAGCTGGGGCATCATGGAATTAATATGCATGGTGTTAGGCTTATGACCTAACAAAAAGATAAGAGTATGATATTTATGGTGTTAGGCTTATCACCTAACGAAAGATAGAGTATGTATGGTCTCATAAAGATATACGTAAAGAGGCTACGGGAAAAGATACTATCGCCTGAGTTGGACTTTTTTTTCTTGAGGTCGGGTGAATCTTTGTGACAATGATTACTATACCTCTGGGCAATTAATCCAGAAGCAATAATCAGTTGTTTGGTGTATGAATTGAGTGAGCCGGAGTGTAATATTAGATAGCGGCATGCTATGTTCCATCATCTGATGTGCCGATTCATTCAATTTCCATAGACCATAAGAATCATAAGTTCATTGTTCTCTTTTAGAAGGTTAGAAACTTTAGGTTCTAACTTTTTTATCCCAAATCATTATTTGTCAGATGCAGTCATCAGTTCAATTCAATCCATTTCAAGTTTAAAAAAGAAAGACTCTTCCTTTAATAGTTATATGCCATTCACCCCTAGACGATTGTATCTTTTCTTTGTAATTAAAATCATGAATGTGATACACCTTTAGGGGGAAAAAAAAGAAAAAAAGGGATTTGATGTGTAATCTGAAACGGTCTTGTTATGAGATGTTGGGACTTGAGACTTCACTTTAAGCTTGTCCATCTCTTGTATGTGCTACAAATTTGTGTTGTTCTTGTGGTACAAATATGTGTTGTTCTTTTGGTATGTAATTCTTATTGTGTCAATGGCACGTGTTGATCTGCAGCTGCTGCCTTAAGGGTCATGTTTACTAGCTTAAATTCCCCACCGCAGCTAAATAAATGGACTGCAAATGGTGGAGATCCGTGTGGGGAGTCCTGGGAAGGCATCACTTGCTCGGGATCCAGAGTCACAGAAATGTATGGCATGTGTAATCCTCTTTACGCATTTTTGGGTTTCTTTTCTGTTTCTATTGTGTTGCTTCCACAAAGAAGTGAAACAATTCAACTTTGGAAACTCCATGGTTTGCATATAAACCCCAGAACTTGGGTTGTCTTAAGGAAAAATTTCTAGACCAATCACCAAACTCTGAAGTGCAGCAATATGTTCGCTTTCCTAGCTTGGAAGCAGTTGTCAGGGCTGTAACCAAAAGCGATTGTGACATCACTTTACCTTTCATTTGCTCTATATCTCTACCTTGTTCTTTAATAAAATGCTACTATTCTAATATACGTTCTGCTGTTTACACTCTCATAGCAAAATATCTGGACTCTCACTGAGTGGTAACATGGGATTCCAGCTTGATAGTTTGAAAGCAGTGACAAACTTGTAAGATTAAGCCTTTTAAGATTATGTGCCGGATGTTCTTTCTTTTTTCTCTTTTCACAATCTTGATATGGCATTCTATCAAAACAATGCAGTGACATAAGCAACAATATTCTTGGAAATCAGATACCTTATCAGCTCCCTCCAAATTTGCAACAACTGTATGTTTCATATATGCTTTTGTTTCTGCTGCTTCCTTTTTTAAATGTTTAGATTAATATGGGGACTTTGTTTCTTTATAATCATCTTTTCATAATGCAGAAACTTGGCTGGATGCGGCTTCAATGGAGGAATCCCTTATTCTATATCTCTGATGACTACTTTGAAATACCTGTTAGTCTAATTTAACAGAAAACTCTTTTATCATTTCTATGTGAAGCTTCAAGTTGATTACTGATTTTTACGTTCTCCTCGGAGTGTAGAAATCTTGGTCACAATCAACTACAAGGACAACTAAATGATGCATTTAGTCAGCTTACATCCCTCTCCACGTTGTAAGTTCTCCATTGGCAGTTTTACATCTTTGGCTTGAGAAGAATTGTTTTAGATTGTTCAACCATTATAGTTTCTAGTCGCCAACAAAATTTTACTAGATTCTCCAAAATTTGTGGCCTTGGAATGTTTTACTTGCTTTTATAATGTTTGTTTATCTCCAGGGATCTCTCATATAATTCTTTGACTGGTGACCTCCCAGAAAGTTTCAGTTCCCTTTCAAGCATGAACAATATGTAAGTAAACTATACAGCGCATAACCTCATGCAGGCCGGTTCTTTAAAATTCCATTTTGGTCTTTTCCTTGGTCAACTGTTTTATATTTGTGCAGGTATTTGCAGAACAACCAATTTACTGGAACCATCAACGTCCTTGCAAATCTTCCCCTTGACAACCTGTAAGAGATGAAATATTTACAACACAGAAAGCTTATTTCCATATGCTCCTCAAGCCACTAATTTGTTTCACTATTGCAGGAACATTGTGAACAACCATTTTAGCGGTTGGATTCCCAGCCAGTTGAAGCATATAAATCTCCAGTAAGTATGTGACTGTCTACTGACGGTTTTATGTATTCACAATATCTTCTATCATAAATGAATTTGTATTTATTTAATAATAACAATCTTGACATTCTTAACAGGAAGGATGGTAATTCATTTAACTCAGGCCCCGCTCCCCCTCCACCACCGGGCACTCCTCCACCTAACAAGGGCAATGGAAATCACAAATCTGGTGGGAGTGACAATTCATCTAATGACGGAAGTAGCAAAAAATCAGGTATTGGGGGTGGAGAGGTAGCTGGAATAGTGATCTCTCTTTTAGTTGTTGGGGCAATTGTTGCATTCTTCGTGATAAGGAGAAGGTCCAGAAAAAGGCTATCTGCAGATGTAGAGAAGGCGGATACTCAGCCTTTCACTTCTCTTGCTTCACATGAGGTTCATGGTAAATTTAAGAAATTATGCTTTCATATTTCAAATTTTATTGGAACTCTTCTACCATAACCTGGTGCTTATTCGAAGTCCATGCTATGCTATCAACACTTGCAGAAGCGAAAGCTATTCAAAGTTCGTCCATAACCGACACAAAGACGTTTGATATATCCGCTTCCATCAATCTTAGACCTCCGCCTAACAAATCATTTGATGAAGATGATTTCTCTAGCAAACCCGTCGTCACTAAGAAACTAAGTACAGCACCAATTGATGCTACATCATATTCAATAGCTGATCTGCAGATAGCTACAGACAGTTTCAGCGTTGATACCCTTGTTGGAGAGGGATCTGTTGGGCATGTTTATCGAGCTCACTTTGATGACGGCAAGGTATCATCATTAATATTATTCTTATAATTAATTGTTTCTCAATGCGTAGAAGACCATACACCAAAATTTTGGCAAATCCTTTAATTTTTTTTTTCTGCTTTTACTGATATGCTGCAACTGTATCGACTTGCAACAAGAAAAATAGCAGTTTTCATATAACTTGTTTCCATGCTCTATTTTTCCTCTTTCGTAGTCAGGGAGTTGAGTTGAGTTTAGTATGCTCAACCACTAGTCAAAATCAGTTATTTCTTAATATTAACCCTTTCCGTCATTTGGTCATTCTGCAGGTTCTTGCAGTGAAGAAAATAAATTCTTCTGTTCTTCCAAGTAACTCGTCGGAAGAATTTCTGGATGTAGTTTCAGAAATATCCAGGTTGCGCCACCAAAATATCACAGAGCTAGTTGGTTATTGTTCAGAATACGGGCAGCACCTACTCATTTATGAGTTCTATAAGAATGGCTCTCTACATGATTTCCTGCATCTGTCAGATGAATATAGCAGGCCATTAACATGGAACACCCGTGTCAAAATTGCTTTGGGCACTGCTCGTGCATTGGAGTAAGTTAATAAGAAAAACGATGGACACTGATTCTCAATTGCCTCCTTTCAGTTATACGTTATAGCAATTATGAAAGAATATAATCTAAGACTCCAAGATCAAAGCTGCGCTGGCGGACATATAACTATCCCTGTATTCAAATTCAAATTACAGTAGATATACTAAGCATTTGTGAGAACACTGCTACATGAATGTTCCTTGTATCTTTGTTGGTCTATATAAACGTTTGAAGTTTTTCCGAGTGCTTGACAATATGATTTTGCTTTTGTTCTAAAATTCTAAGAAAAAGCATTTGTTCCAGGTACTTGCATGAAGTTTGCTCACCATCAGTTATTCATAAAAATTTCAAATCAGCAAACATATTATTAGACACGGAGCTGAATCCTCACCTTTCAGACTGCGGTTTAGCAAGCCTCGTTTCCGATGCAGATCAGGTATATGTGAGCTTGTTGGTCATTTAGAAGTTCTTTACCTAGTTTGTAAATTTGCAAAATTTTGCAGTTTAATACCGCACGTACGTACAATTGGAAAAAATATCCGTTTTCCGACTCGATGCACAATCTAATGAAAAATACATGTATTTTTGACATATCCCGTGTTGATACATGTATAATTCACATTCTTTAGTTATTTTTCCGTTTTAAACTTCAGAAAAAATATTTAATAATAATAAATAATATATTATTAAAAAAATTATATCATTAATTTAGATATTATGCCGAATTTTTTAGAACGTATTTTTACAAGAAAATTGTATTGAATCTGACCGTACCCTACGTTTTTTTGCCATCTTGTATTTTACTATGGTTCTTTACTGTAATTATTTTAAAGATTTTTAATTCTATGTATCCCAAAACCAACTTATGTAGTGAATTATGTGGGCCCCTAATTCATATGGAAATATAGATGATCCTATCTCCATAGGATAGCAACATTTTACTATATTTCGTACAAGGTAGCTATATGTTAAGCTTCTCCTTTCGCGTATATCACTTAATGATGTAGCCCTCAGTCTGATCTTTATAATTATTTATATCTTTCTTTGCTATGATAATATCTGTGCAGGCATTGAACCATAATGCTGGGTCGGGTTATAGCGCACCTGAGGTTGATATGTCTGGCCAATATACCATTAAGAGTGATGTCTACAGTTTTGGAGTTGCAATGTTGGAACTTCTGACAGGACGGAAACCGTTTGATAAGTAAGTTTTGTGGGTCGAGTTTTCTCTGATTGTAAATTATACCACAAGCTTCCTGATTATAAAAAAAAATAAAAATAAAAAATACGGCAATCTTTCTAATAGTAGCTTTGGCACAGTTCAAGGACAAGAGCCGAACAATCTTTGGTTCGATGGGCAACACCTCAGCTCCATGACATTGATGCGCTTTCTAAGATGGTCGACCCGGGTCTTAAAGGGCTCTACCCCGTCAAGTCTCTTTCACGATTTGCTGATGTTATTGCTCTTTGCGTCCAGGTAATGAGTTGATGAATTATACCTATTCTATTAACCCCTTGTGGCATGTCTGAAAATTACACCCACCCATAATTATCTTTGCACCCTTGATATTGTGGTATATACCTATTTCTTTTTTTGGGGGGTTACGTTTGGGGCTGTAGTTGGGGGAGGGAGTCGAAGCCAGAACCTCCTACTAAGGAAGTGGGGCTCCAGCCACTAGACTAGCCTGGTGGTTAGTATATGCGCCATGAGGGTGAAAATGCAGAAAAATCTTTTGTAGAGTACAGTGTAATTTTTGGACATACTACGGAGAGTACACACCCAATTAATACTGTATGTTTACTTTTATTAACAATATTATGATTGTTTCTCATTTTAATTCGAGTAGCCCGAGCCCGAGTTCCGACCACCTATGTCAGAAGTGGTGCAAGCCTTGGTTCGACTGGTGCAGCGGGCAAACATGAGCAAGAGAACATTGGGTAATGATCAAGGTGGATCTCGCCAGAATGATTACACCGAAACTCAAGACGATTACATGGGTTAAGATGTTGGAAATTGAAAAACTTCTTATCCTTTCTTCATCTTCACGAGTGCCTCGGAAGCTATTTATTTTTGTTCTTTTTCTTCCCTATCTTCTCATCATCTACCTCTGTCGAGCTCACCTGTCCCATGTGATTGTGGTTGCTTTATATGTTACTGAGAGTTTTGAAGTCATGAAAGATTAGCTGAGATTTATTTAGAATAGAGAATAATTACAATCCTTGTGTTCCCACTTCACTTTTATATGTTGTATATGTTTTACCATTTGATTAAATTAAATTCTGATTGAAAGTTGTATAAAGAGTTAAAGGGCGAGAGTTCCTCGCGAAATCTGGATGTACAAATAATTGGGTGATTGTTACTAAGAGTGCTCTAAAGTGGTGATTTAAGTTTTTGACTGGGCAGCCAAAGCTGTTCTTTTCAGCTGGTACACAAACATCAGCAACTTCGCTTGCTCGCGTGTGACAATAGACGTGTTTTAACATTTTACTTTTCTTTAAGTACGTATGAAATTGTTAAAGAATGGGTCTTTTGGCTGGTGGCCAGTGTTAATTGTTCTTTATGTTTCTTGCTTGTACGAATTGTATTCCATAGGCGAAAAGATTAAGACCTGTAAGTATTTACACACACAAAATCAAAGGGACATGCTAATTTAAATATTTAGTACTTAGCTTAGGTGCTAATCTCTGCCAGAATCTATGGAATATATATATAATCACAAGAATTCTCAAGGATAGGAACTACTGAATTAGGATACTTATTTGGATTAGTCTCAATGTGAAGATGCACAAAAAAAGGTCTCCAGTCATGAGATGGTTCGAACTGCGATCAATAGAAGGCAATAGATGGAGAACTTGCCAGTTATTTGTAGATTCAAGAAGAGCGATAAAGGTGGAAGATCGAAAAGAAAAGTGAAAAGTAGAACAAACTGAATTCTTTGATGGTAAGCAGTAGACAATTTCATTAAGGAAAAACTTCTAATTCGAATAACTCTAAAACATTCAATATATATACCAAATGTTTTTGCTTTGTATGAAACTCATTATTAGCTTCTGGTGATTCGATAATATGTGCCCACATCAGCCACCAATTGGTTAGAAAAAGTATGATGACAGTGATTGCTGCGGATTATTTAAGAAAACAAAGAGTATGAAAATGAGATTAATCTGCTCGCAATATGAGCCTTATCAAAGAGCATATAAAATACAACCATAATTATGATGATTCCAGAGAAAGAAGCCATGTTGCTATCACTATTGAATAATTAAAGCCAACTCTTGACGGTGCTGTACACGTTAACAGTAATATGCTAAGTTCTAAGAATTTCACGAAAACTAAATCTAACCCTTTTATTGTAACGTTCTTCCAGTGCAACGATTTAGTCATGTCAAGTCATGTCCCGGTACTTTGTGACATCCATCTTGTTCAAATCGTAAATCTTGCAGATGTTTGAGACAACACAATCGCTAAGGCCAGTTTGAGCATCTGTTTTTTGAATTAGTTGTTCAAGCTCCTCGGATGGCTGCAGCACCTACTCATCAAATAGACAAGAGAGTCGATAAAAGCAAAAAAGAGGGAGTTCAAAACTCCAAGCTAAAGAAAATAAGTTGAATATCAATATAAAAACGAAGAAAGCATGGCACAACGCCATGTCATAAAAAAATTAAATAGAATTGCCTGGAGAAGAATTTGAAACTCCATCAATTTTAAAACTTCTTTCAATAGGTTATAGATTTATTAGCTTAGTATACCTATTTACTTTTATTAGCTTTATCATAGATTCATCTTTGACTACTGAAAGATAAGTGAAAAGATCCTTTACCCAAGTAGGACCAGGAGGATTTTGAACTCCATTTTCGGCAGCTTCATCTGAACCTTTGCTCGTATCAGACGACACAATAGAAGAGTTCTGCGTAGCTGAGTAATCTGAGGATAGTAGCAGAAGTTTTTCACTTCCCTACAATTTTAACATTTGAAAGTAAATGAATCAGCAAACAGAACTGAATCATGCCTTCTTTTCAACAAATAAAAACGATTGTCACACGATGAGAAAAGGGATGTGCAAGAATTTCTTCTTTCAAAACCACCCACCCCCAAAGATCTAAGACCGAGTTTAGGGATGCTTTTTCCTACGGCTTCCGCTTATTTTTCTTGAAAATTGTATCATTTAGTGTTTGGTAAAAATCTCTTTTAAGGGTACTTTTAGAAGCAACCCTTCTGCTTTTACTATCATTAATTACAAAATTAATCTTAATTGTAGTTACTACATTCCCCGTACGTACCTACTTTTTTTTTTTTTGCAGTAAAAAACACTATTTTACCAAATACCATACTACTTATCAAAGCAATTTGTAGAATTTATTCATCAAACACTAGGATTATACATAATTTTAGAATTATTAACTTTTAAAAACAACTTTGAGAAGCGAATTTTAAAAAGTATCACTATTCTCAAACTAAGCCTACATCAAATCAATGAACTAGTATACCAAGTCTCCCACCCAAACTGCATAATACAACTTAAGAAAGATAATAGCAAGGTTTTAGCTTTTGTTTCGATGAAGGCGTATAACTTTGAGCTGAGGTAAAAATAAAAGAAAAAAGTTAAGGCTAGATCCAATGAGAACCTTGCACACACCTTGAGAGCTCTCCAATGAGAGTATGAGCGGAATAGGATCCAAAAAAATGGAATGTTAGGCAACGGTAGAACCTGGAGAAAGGGGCAAAGGTGAACAAAATAATTATGTTTTTTTATCACTATATGTGGAAAACAAGGAGAAGAGAAAAGAATGGTCTGAAAGCCATGAAAGTGACATAGGTGATAGAACTGATAGCAAAGTACATACAGTGAAGACAGCTGTAAGTGGTAGCAAGGAAACTGATCCATAGAAATAATTCCTGTGAATGATTGTTCCCCTGAAAACAGATGCAACACGTAGATTAACATTAGCTGCCCTTAGTGTAACCATAAAAAACATTGAGGTGGCATAAAGAGTATGTACAGCTTAAACAACAAGATGAAACACAGCAAAACTCTACGTAAAGAGCCAGGGCTAGTTCATGACTTGCAGTCTACCTATATTGGCACTGCCAATATAAGTATACAAAGAAAGCTATTTCAAAACGGAGACTGTGATGGGGATCAATCGATCTTACACACAATGGGCATTGTTTGTTTGGTATTAAGATGATGTAACTGCAGACTTTTGTGTGCAAAAAAGGATAGTATACTTACAGGATCTTACCCTTTCTATTTGTCGTTGACTAACCGAATTAAATCTTTCCAATCTCTCTACCCTCCATTCAAAGAGAAAAACTTGTTTTTCGTTTGTCATTATTGTGAAAATATATTGCAGCTACGACTATCACCTTGTCTAAGTAATAGTTCTGGACAAAGTAAGATGGTAGCTCCATTTCAACTTCACAAGATCGAAAAGTTACCTTTGAGCAATGTGCCTCAATCTTCTACGAACTAGACGTGCATTTAAACTGCAAACAGCAAAATCTTTTGAAATTAGTCAACCTAAACACAAAAGTCTCATGTGGTGCTTAGTAACAAGCAAAATCATGGAAAAGGTATGGATAAACAATATGATTAGAGCCCGATAATGTAAACTGAAAGCAAAGAGCATATTAAGAATAAAAGCATTTCTCTAGGCGAAATGCAAGGAAACAAAACCTGGAGGGGAAGATAACATCAAGTCCAGTCACCTCCTTAGAGATAGATTTCAAGAAAATCTCAGAAGGCTTAACACGAGACAAGAGCTTCAAACCCAAACTGACAATGTATGAAATAGAGAGTTAGAACACAATAAAAATTGGAATATTTTCATAATTGCTGTCTGAAGGCATTCCACCATTGTAGCTATTTAACCCCTAAATTTCGATCGCTATATCTCAAAACTCTAATATAGAGGTTAGAATGTGGATAATATCACCATATTTCCTAGACATGGAAAAGGGAATTGGGATGAACCGTAGTTCCCCAGTTCATGGAAACGATTATTAGCAAAACCTGTAAATATTGGCAAGCTAATATTGTTTGGACACACTCTTCGGCGGGTGTGCCCTAAACATGTCTAATGTAGCAAAGACGCAGCAGGCAGCATTTATGTTACCCATGAAGCTTGCTCTTGAAACTTCCGGGAGGCGCCTTTTCGAGCCCAGCCCATGCCCAATTCATCTACAGAACAACACACCCAGAAATCAAACCATCATTCCCAATGTATATATATATTACATGACATACTATTACATTATTATTATTATTATTATTATTATCATACATATAAAAAAGTAAGGAATTACTTTATTCGAAGCGAAATCGATAAGTAGCTCAGTATTGGATTGGATGGGATTGGCATTGACAGATGAAGAAGAAGAGAGTGTTCTCCAGAGGTCTTTAAGAGTGGAAGGTGTGTGCGCTGACCGTGTATCAATGGTGGATTGATCAATGGACCTGCTAAAGCACCAGCTTTTCCTACCCTTAATCGGAAACACCACTAATCTCGCTCTCATCATCTTTAATTCAGTTTCAATAAACGGAAAATAATAATAATAATAATAATTAATGTTCAATGCCCTACTACAAAGATTAGGTTTTTCTCAGGGGGGAGAATCAAAGTAGAGAGATAGGAAAATAATAAATTTTAGGTTTATTTATGTAACTGTTCTGTGCTTGACGAGGATAGAACAAAGCGGCGCGGACTTGCACAGATATACATACATACATACATATACATAAATATATATATATATATATATAGAGAGAGAGAGAGAGGGCAAGTCTGTCCAACTCAAGTTGTAGTGCATGGAATGGGGTT
>MKEJ01085307.1:0-26734 GCA_001753735.1 Embelia ribes | reverse complement strand
TATATTTTTAAAACGAATTATTATATTTCTCTAGGTACAAGACTTATACGAATTTGGGACCCTATCATAAAAGTAAATGCCAGTGGAGATTGTTTTTTAACTCTTTTATTTAACGTATCTTAACATCAAGCTCCATAGATGTCCCTTTATCTGAACTTTTAACGACTAACACATGAGCGGCAACTTATTTACACTACTCACCTCGACAAAATACTTAGAAATCTAGTAGTCCCCATTGTTTTGGCCAATTTTCAATTTTGTCACCATCATACTAAGTGTAGGATATGCTTTAAAACCCAATTCACTACAAGAAAACAACTGAACAACGACGGATGTTTGAGACAGATGAAAAATCCATCTCATATTGCGATGGATATATCTATATATCTATATCTATATCGATCTATATATTTATTTATTTATTTCTTTATTATTATCTTTTTTTTTTTTGTGACGGATTTACGTACGGATTTTCCAATGGACGAGAATATGTTAGAAAGTCCGTTGTCAATTCCATTGCCATAAACCGCAGAAAATTTACCCCAAATAATTGTCGCAAATTTTGTTATGGAATTTCCAATGGGAAATAATTGTTGCAAATTCCGTTTCAAAATTTCCATTGCCAATTTCGTTACAAGTTCAATGCGTTGCAAATTCCGTTGGTGATGGCCGTCGTAATAAAATTAAATACAATTAAAAATTTTCCGTTTCAACATCCATTGCAACATTTTACGTTACAAATTTCATAGCATTATCCGTTGCAAATTTCATCGCAAATCTATCGCACAATCCGTTTCAATAATTTATTTTTTATTAAATATTATCCGTAGCAAATGTTGTTATAAAATAATTCCGTTGCAAAATATAAAATTTTGTTGCAAAATCCGTCACAAAAATCTCAAACTTCGTTATAAATAATTGTCAGCAGGAGAGTCAAGACTATACACGTAAGCATAGCACGCAATTTTATATTTTTAGTATCAATAATTGTTTTATAGTTTTTAATTATTTTACTATAAAAAGTATAGGATACGTTAATGTCGCTGCAGGCCGAGAGGTCCTAGTCTTTCCTTGGTTTGGACAAACCTCAAGTGGTCAACCGGGATCAAATTTTATATGACGCAGCCAGTGGCCTGAAATATGGTAGGTTTTACGGACTGGGGATGAAGTCTGTGAGGTTCTATTGAGAGTTCTGTATGTCGAGCTCAATGTCCCGGTCTTATGCTGACACCAATGCGGACCTCCGACAGAAGAACAAGGACTAACAACGAACCATCTAGAAGATGGAGCCAGAGCTGGAGGAAAATCGTCGCTGCAATGACGTGGATACCGAGTGCAATTAGAGTTGTTGGCTCGTTTGCAGGTCAGCGACAACGTAGTGATTTCACTACAATCGACGACCCAAATCTTAACCGACATATTTGGACTTGCCGTACCTCCCATGTTGCATTCGCAAAATAATTTCAGCCCTGCCTCCGCTCTTGCATATGTATTTTTTTTTTTTTTTACATTTTTTGTATTGTTTTTATTCTAATGTTTGAAAGTACATTTTTATAATTTTTAAATGTTTGTAATATAATACTATTAAATATTTGTTATATTTTTTCATTAATTTTTAATATTTTAAAAAAATGTTTGTTATATTTTTTCATTGATTTGTAATATTTAAAAAAAAGAAAAATCCACAAAAGATTTTTTCCTTTTTTTTTAATTTTATAAATCATTTCACGACAAAATAATTGTTTTAAAAAAAATTTGCGACGGATAAAGCAATGGTTATATTAATAAAAATTAATTGGAAAATTATGTAGCTACGAACTCAACAACGGATATCTACATTAAATATTATTTTTTAAAAATTTTAAATGCTATTTGCAATGGATATAGCAACGGTTTCTTTAAATAAATAATAATTTTTATTATTTTTTTAAACCTTGCGAGGGATATAGCCATGGTACAATTAATAAAATAATATTTTATTTTCCTTTTGCTATGATTCTTGGGACGGAAAACTTTAAAAAATAGTTTTTTTGAAAATTTTATCAAGGGGAACGACATCTGCAACGAATATCCATTACAAATTCCGTGGCTACATTTTTTTTTTTTGGACTGTATTATGATAGAACTATTTTTGTTGCAACGTCGGTCGCAAATGTTGATTAGTAACAAAAATTGGGACGGATTTGACCATTGTTGTTTGCCTGTTTTCTTGTAGTGATTAGTGTTATCATCAAAGCAAAAGTCATGATTAGTCCTTTAATTAATTAAGTGTTTACTTAGTTTCAGATTATAAATTTCAAATTTTCAATATATTTGCTTAAAACTTAAACAACGTTTATCTGCTTAGCTTATAACTTGGACTTATTTGTTATTTTAACCTAAATAAATTGTAAGTTTCAAGTTGTTTGTTAGCTGCTGAGCTTTTACGTTGATTTTATTTGTTATTTTAGACTAAATAAACTATAAGTTTTAACCTGGATATACCAAACCTTTTTTTTATTCGAAAATAAGCTAGTCCATTTGCTTAACTGAACAGTGAGATTGTTGAGTAAATTGTGCAAAAAAAAAAATAAATAAAGCAAAAGACAGTGTGACAACATTGAGATAAAACATGAAACATGTTTTTGATATACGTAAAATCAATTGTCATGTGCGCTTGTTTAGAAACAATAGTGGTTTGGGGGATTTTGGAAAATGAAAACATTTTATTGATGAGTTGGCCTTGGTCCCTTTGGTTGTTTGTCACATTTGGTTTTGTCTCTTTAAGTGCTTTTTCAATTTAGTTAGTGATTAGAAACGAATCCTTGTTATTAGTATGATTACCAAAATTTTTCACACACTTGTGTTTTACCTTTTATTTCCGCTCTTACAAATTTCTGTCTTTGGCATCCTTTTTGACACTCTCGTGTTGTTTCTCCCGCTCTGCAAAATGGACTACCTTTTGTACCTATATTTTGTGTTTGGTTGGAATTATTTATTTTTATTATTAAAAGGATGTACATGAAGTATCTGAACACTAATTAGTCGGACATCAACATGCTTACAATTGAAATAATTGCGAAGTGAACAATTTTGTGTGAAGTGAGATATCTTCTTATGTCGTTTATGCAATATATTTTTATAAATACTTTTATAATATTACTGTTTGGTTTTGTATGGTACTTATTGTTCAAAATGGTAAAAAAGGGGAAAATAAATGTGGGCAAGGGATACTAGTGGTTTTGTCAAACTGACAATTTCTTCACAGCTTATGGGCATGTGGATTGAAATTCAGTACATTTCCCTTTGTCTATTTATTGTCCTGTTTGTTAAAAAAAAAAATGATATTTTTTTTGACTTGTTTTATAAACTAATAACTATAATCAAATTAAGTAATTTACAAGGATAGCGATAATATACTTCAAATTTTGTTTATAATTATTTTATACAAATCATATTTTATACAAAATTCATTAAGAAAAAAATTTACTTTTAATTTCTAAACAATATTTAAAATATGCTGTTGATATTGTTATAAATTACATAATTTTAACATATGAATCATATTGAAATAAAATGTTTAAAAAAAAAAAGATTATCACAAACATGACCAAATTGGACAATAGAAATAGGACAGAATTTGAATTGTGTACGTGGGTTTGTAATTGTCAAATATAATAATAAATAATATAATACCTCTCTTTTTAACAAATTAAAAATTTTAGGTAAGATGGATGCATCGCGTAATATGGTATCAGAACGGATAGATTTCCCATATTCAAATCTCACATCTATGTAATTAAAATTAAGTTACACTTGTTTGACTTAAAAAATATACCACAAGTGAGATGCCTTATTGAATAGTAGAATAATAATATAATGTGCAGACATGTTGAATATAATAATAAATAATATAATACCACATTTCATAATGGTTTAAATTTTTAAGTATGATAATTGTAAAATTTTTGCCCAAATTTTAAAATTTGAGATTCTTTTTGACGCTCTCGTGTTGTGCTGTTTCTCTAGCTTTGCAAAATGGGCTAACTTTTGTAATTATATTTTGTGCATGGTTTGAATTATTTATTTGTTATTTTATTATGAAATTTCTGTACACTAACGAGTCGGACATTAACTTTAAAAACAAATGAGTCGGACATTAACATGCTTACAATTGAAATAATTGTGAAGTAAGCGAACAATTTTGTCGTAAATAAGATATTTGCTAATTGTCATGTCGTTTATACAATATATATATATATGTATGATATTATAAATACTTTTATAATATTACTGTTTGGTTTTGTATATTACTTATTGTTCAAAATGGAAAAAAGGGAAAAATAAATGTGGGCAAAGGATACTTGTGAGTGTTGTCAAACTGACAACTTCTTCGCAGTCTATGTGCATTTGGGATTGGAATTTGTTGAATGTAATAATTAATAATATACTATATTTTTTTTTATAGTTTAAATTTTTAAATAAGATGATTGCACAACGCTTGACATATCAAGCAGAGGTCCCATATTCAAATCTTATCGCTACCCAATTAAATTTGAATTGCACTTATTTGGCTTAAAAGATATGCCACAAGTGAGATGCCGGATTGAATATTAGAATAAATAATATAATGCACGGATATATTGAATATAATAACAAATAATATAATGTGGCATGGACATATTGAATATAATAACAAATAATATAATGCAATTCTTTCTAATAATTTAAATTTTTAGATGAAACCGTCGTTCCATTTTTGCCCAAATTTAAATTTAAAAAGTTTACTTTTACAAGCACATGTGCACTCCCAAACCACAAATTTCTATCTTTGTAGATACTAAGCATATATTTTTTTTTAAAAGTTCTGTAATTGCAATACAAATTGATTCTGTCTAGTTACAAAATCTTGCATCATAATGATAAGATTAATATTAGTGACAACGGAATTGGTATATATACGAGTTCATAATTTGTGTTTGTTTTTGAATATGTGCATTTTTATATTTAATTAATAAACATTAAGCTAGTGAACGCAAAGATGAAAAACATTGTTAACAAAATATTATCGCCATTTTTTTTGTGATGGAGGCAGAGTCAATAAACAAGTCCACAACCTTATGGTTTTATTATTTTCAAATGAATCATTTATAATATCTGAAAAATTTTACAACAATATTTTTTAATCTAATTTCAATATATGAAATGAGATATATTTTATTATTTTCTTCATAATTAATCATTAAATTTGTTCTTTTATGCAATGCAATTATATTTTTAAAACTTATTAACACATAATGATATTGTTTATTTACTAAATTTTGAATCATTGGTAAGGAATAATGTTTTGTTCGATATTTTCAATGAATCATTTGTAATATGTGATATATTTCACCACAATTTATCACAACTCGTCAAAATTCATCATAATTCATCACAATTCATTTTCAATAAATCATTCGTAATATTTGAAAGTTTTATAATATACTTTTTTATTCCATCTTCAATATATGAAATGAGATATATTTCATTATTTTCCTTCAAACTAATCATAAGAATTATAATTTTATCCAATATAATTATATTTTTAAAACCTATTAACATGTAATGATATTCTTTTTTTGCTACATTTTTTAATCATTAGTAAGGAATAACGCTGTTTTTATTATTTTTGATGAATCATTTGTAATATGTGAAAAATTTTACAATAAGTTTTTTTAATCAAACTTCAATATATGAAATGAGATATATTTCATATTTTTTTCATAACTAATCATAAAAATTGCCCTTTTATGCAATATAATTATATTTTTAAAACTTATTAACATATAAAGATATTCTTTAGTTGCTAAAATTTGAATTATTGGTAAGAAATAACGTTTTGTTAACTCCTTTCAATCAATCATTTGTAATATGTAATATATTTTATCACAATTCGTCGCAATTCATCACATATTACACAAAATTCACTAAAACCTGTTAGCCTACTCAACAAGTTCATTGTTAAAAAGTACAATCATTATGTATTTTAAAAATTTGTTTTTTTGCAAGTTCATTGTTAAAAAGTACAATCATTCTCTATTTTTAAAAATTGTCTTTTTGTGCATTTTAATCCAAAGATTGTGAGTTCTTCACATGAATGATCAAATGATTCATATTTATCACCCGCACCAAACTACACTAAGTTGATAGTCGAGCGCTTGTACCGAAGTATTGCTCGAGTGTAAGAGAGAGAGAGAAAATACAAATATTTGATGATATCTATGTATGCACTTTTGACATAGGGGTAGGTGGGTGAAAAAAAAGGTACTCCGCGATGATAGAATGTGGGAGGAACGAGGTGGAGTGATTTTTTTATCTTAGCCATAGCAGTTTATGATCTATATTTTGTTTAACTGTGATAAATCATAAGATAATTTTGGCAATTTAAAAATTAGACTTCAATACCAAAACCGTCACGTATATTTACATATGTAATAATAGTATAGATTTTTGAACATTCATGCTTGTTCTACGAGCTGCCAATTTGGAAATTTTCAATCAAATTCATTAGACCAAAATCTGGAAGATTAGAAGGTTTCAAAGCTGACTTAAGATTTTTTTCGGTCGCTATATTTCTTACTAATTTGTTTTACTTGTTTGACCAAACAAATGTATTTTCATGTACTCATGATTCCGCCCACAAGACTTTGTATATATTTGCATTTTCGACACGATCAGTTTCTTTGCATTGCTTTTCTTTTCTTTTTTTTTTTTGTGGCTTTTTTTTTAGTAGTTTCCACAATAATATTTGGTCAAATCATTCTTCTATTATAATCTTAGCACTAATTGCTATGGAATTTTATATATGTGTGGATTGAGTTTCCATATTACTACGAGAAATTCCTAATCAACAATTTTGAAAAATCATATATAACAAGTGATAAAACTTCAAAATAATGTTGAATTAGAATTGATAGAGACTTTGCATATTAATATAGTACAATTTTGAAAATCATTTATTGCATTTATATATATTCTAGTTCGCAAGTGTCGTACATAAAATTTCACATACTAAAAAATATTACCACACCACTTAGTAGAAATTATGTTCTTATCTAAATAAAGCTCATACTTGACCGAGATAAAAAGCTAGCTTACCTTAAAAACCCGTAGGGATTATCTACATTTCTCTTTTTGATTTGATAAATAATCGAAGGGATTATCTACAATTTAATTTAAATTATTTGGGCCTTCGAAAGCACATTCTAAACCCAACAAGGTTCTTATGGGCTTGTAAGAGTAATAAGAGTAATAAGTGGACTGTGTGACAATCGAATTAGGTGGTACATGTCCCAAAAAGAAAAAATAAAATAAAATAAAATTTGGTGGTTAAGATTTCACGTATAAAATAAATTTGAGAAGTACATGGTGATGGAGTACGAAACGGTGAGAAATAGGTTTCGAGATATAAAATTAATTTATTTATAAAAAATTCAAAAGTAATTTTATAATTTTTTATTTAAAATTCTGTTTCTGTAGTTATGAATAGGGGAGAGTAAAATTCGGATTCCCGAACCCGAAATTTGAGTACCCCACCCGAATTACCCGAAATTCGGGTTTGGATAATTTAGGTAATTACCCGAATAATAAAACGACATCATTTTATATTATATATAAAAGAAACGATGTCGTTTTATGTATGTAATTCGGGTTCGGTTCGGGTAATTCAGGTTGGGTTTTAGTCTAATTCGGGTTCGGTTCGGGTTTGAGTTTCTTGTCTCTAATTTGGGTTTGGCAATCTCGATTTTTTTTTTTTGATAATTCAAATTCGGGTAATTTGGATCGAATATGCCCGAATATGCTGCCGTAGCCATGAAGTTATTTCCCCACCTTTTAAGTGTTTCAATGTTTACCCCCAAAATAGGAAAAAAGTACACATTGAACATGCAAGGTGATAAAAATAGTTGGTGCACCCGTAAAAGAGCTTTCATATTAATTAAATTGTTAAGGATAGATTACACTTTTCTCCATGAGGTTGCTGAACATTTTAGAATAGCCCCTAAGGTATTTGAAATTACAATTAGCTCACATGTCATAAATAAAGTTTGAATTTCATATTAAAAGACCAGTTTACCACTAACATTACTATCATATTTTATTGATTTCGAAGTTAATAATTGTAAAAATTAGAGAAATACTATCCAATTTATTTATATATGAAATTATACAATCTAATTTTAAGAAATTTGAGAAAATAAATAAAGAATGAATGCAACATAGAGGGTATTTCGGTAATTTTAAGGGTAACCTTTTGTCTTAAAGCTAAATTTTACTTTGCGCCTAACATTCTTGGGATAAAGTGCAATCAATATAAAAACCTCAGGGGGATAGTATAATTTCAGGAACCGTAGGGGATAATATGAAACTGTCATAAAGCAAAGTGTAATTTACCCAATTTTTAAATATGACTTTATAAAGAGTTATTGACTTTACAAAATAAAAAAATTGATGTTTTCAAATAAATTTTCTATACGATTAGTTTAGTGATTTAAGGATGTAAAAAATATAAAAACTATTTTCGAAATATGTTGGTTTTTCTGTTATTTTGCCGGGAAAAAATATTTTTAAGCAGGGAAAATGTTAATAACGATTTTTACCTTCATAAAAAAACAAATTTGGAAATAGTAAGACTTGTTTGGCCAAATTTCTGACCAATTTCTCATCGTCAGTCACTTTTTTATATGAAATACGTATCCTATTCATAAAATTACTAGACGCATTTATTTAAATCATTATGAACTTTGTAAACACATATCTTGTTTTTATTTAATATATACTTAAACTAATTTTAATATAATATTTATTTAGTAAATACTATTTTCGTTTATCATCCCGGCTATATTATAATATTGTGTTTCTATATTGTTTCCTGTTTCAGTTTTCCTTTTTGGTAACACTAGATTGAAAAATAAAAAATAAATTGATAAATCGATGGTGAATTTGAAATCTTATTATTATATTCTCGAGATTTTGACACTAGTCATACAAACTAATTACCAAGCATTTTAAAGTAATTACCAAAGCAAAATTTAACCAAAAAAATACAGTTTCAAAGCTAGGGTTCTTCGAGCGACATCTTCTCCAAAGCTTCTGCCTTTACCAGGTCTCTCTCTCTCTCTCTCTCTCTCTTTCTGTATATATATATATATATATATATGTAATTCAATTACACGCTCGATTTCTCCTTTTTTCCGAACATTAATTTTCTTATGCAACCCCCTTCTTCGATATACTTACCGTCCCATCGCTTGCTCGTATCTTCTCTGTAATTTTAACGCTTGCATTTATGTAGTTATTATTATTACAACTAGGTCATTTGGGGAAATGATTTAGGAATTTTTTAAGCATAATCAGTAAATATATGGAAAACAGATTGCATGAAGCTCACTCGTTGGAGGGGGCGGCGAGGGTCTAGTGTATATGCAACCTTACCTGAAAACAAGAGAGTCTGTTTCAAGGGTACGAACCCATAACCCAGTAGCAATAGAGGCCCCTAAATATTCAAGTTAGGGCTTTAACAATATTTTTTCTACACGTAATGTCTTGCAAGCCTAGTTCAGAATAGTCCTAGTTTATTTGCCCAATTGGGCTAAGCAATAGTCTTTAATTAAGTTGGAAAAAATATTTAGGTTGGTAGTATTATTATTATTATTGTCGATGACCAATTTGTGATTTGGCTGTTGGAATAAATATTGAATTGTGGATGTACGGTTTCAAAATAACATATTTTCTTCATCTTGAACCCTAACTTGGTATCATATTAGAAAAATTACCCAACCTGCCACAACCAGTAAAAACCCTAGCTGCCACCTACCAAGCACTCTCAAATTGTAAAGTTTCCAATGATCAAAGCTTCAAATTGGCCCCAACACCAACTTGAAGTCCTGCACCCACAATCCAATATTTATTCCAATAACCAAATAATAAATTCATCTTAAAAAATAATAATAAACAACGTAAACACATGCAAACTAGTAATTTTATCCAGCACCATTTTATTTTTGGTGGAATCAAGTCTCATAACAACTTTCTTGCACCCATAGGTTTACACTCTTCATGCCTCTCGCTCACAATGAGATGTGGACCCTTCATGCATTAGTTTAAGACCCACCTTTTAATGCGGGTGAGAGGCATGGTAGTTGACATGGGGAAGGGTCGCTTGTTTGAGCTCTATTGAGTATTTGTTCTTTATGTTATCCGGATCGTGGTTCTTTGTGGTATGCAGTACGGGTATGGGGACACGTTGCACAAGTCATGCCAGCATGTGGTGTAGGGGATTGGCTTAATTTACCTTAACGTGAGTCATGATCCTCTACTTCCTTCATTGTGCCCCTTTGTATGCCCCTTAATGTTTTTCGGGCAAAATTTTATTGAAATTAACTTACCACAAATGTAAATAACTCCTAATAGCATTACACTCCTAGGAAATAGGAAATCTTATATTACGGATTACTGTAATATTAAGTTTTCGTTTTTATATGTAATGGAGCTAGTACACTAAAAATATAGAGAATTGTATAATTACAATGTTAAATAATTATGTTTTCATGTTTGAAATATGTGTTATGGTATTAAGAATCATTTATACTTATCGGAAGTTAATTTTATTAAAATTTTTGCCCAAAAACATTAAGGAGGTATAGAAGGGGCACAACGTAGGGGTTAGAGGATCCTGACCCCGTTTATGCATACTAGTTTATTTTTGTAAATATGATAGTAATATCCTTGTTTCCCAAAATAATTTATTTGACTTCGAGTTCTAATCTTCTACTCTTGGATTTTAGCCAGTATATCATCGATATGCCTTGAAATTGCAAGGATTCTAGTTCAGTTTCATTTTTCTCTTGTTCATCTCTTTGTTTTTGCTGATTTTCTTTTGTTCATGGCAAAAATAAATTGACCACACCAATTATTGAGAACTAGGATGTGAAAGTACTGTGTTCTTGTATGTAAGAACTGGAATGCGGCAGGGGTTCGTGAAGAATGAGGTAACATTGTGCCAGACTCATTTGTTAAATAGAGTGGAAAATTACTCTTCAAGTACGATGGAAGAAATACTCGGGGTTGGGCTAGTTGTAGATTTTGTGATAACTATCACCATTTTGATAAATATGACAATTTCACCTTGGGTGGAATCAAGATCTCCTACCTATTTCTATGCCTTCTACGCACGGACCACCCATCCATATATTAATTGTGGAGCTTACCATTCGCTATGGGCAGGAGGCATGATGTGGAGTGCATAGAGGGTTAGAAGATCTGAACTCTTTTGGCTGGATGTATTTTATGAGGTCAGTCCCATTTCCGGTGATCTCTAGCTCAAAGGACCCCCTTCTTTTTGTGAGTGAGAGTGCATAGAAGGTTAGAAGATCTGAACCCTTTCGGGTGGATGTATTTATGGGACCCGCTTCTTTTTGTGAGTGAGAGTCATGATAGGGGTCAAGGGAGGGCTTGAGGAACTAAACTCTACTGAGTGTATGTTCGTTGTGCCCTTCTATCGTTATCAGGTCAGAGTTGTCTTCTCAATGATCGTCGATGTGGGAATTTAGTGACTACTTTTTTGGATTGATTGGGTGTAGCTCCCTTATACCTTTCGGTGCTTATCCCCATCTCTAAATGAGTTATTGTGTGTAGTTTGTTGACCCAAGAATTCTGATACTTCTTTTTTGTTATCTTTCCTTTAGACCCTGAAGTATCCCGTACAAGTTAACTACGAAATAGGATCGTTGGACAAGTATACATGTGAAATGTGAGCCATATTTAAAATACTTATTGGTACAGTTCTCTTGTTCTAAAGCCTGTAATCTTATGCCTCTGGGGTTTTTCCTTGTAGTGCGTCCTTTTCATACTAATAGAAAAGAGGCAGTGTTTTGGCATTTGTCTTGTGGACTTCAATGGTATTGCTTTTAATGAAGTGATTGATTTATGTTGTATGAGATGCTCATCCTGTAGATTCATTCAAAATTGCTGCTCGACTGGGTTAGCCTCAAGAGTAATTGTGTGAGATAAAAGAAAGTACTAGCACATTTGCGTTGTATTCTCATCCTCAGAGGAAAGACATTCACATGGCTAGTCAATTGCCTGGTGACCTTTCACTTCATGGCATGTATGAGTGTATGCCTCTTAAAGTTCCCCACGAACATCTCAAGGACGGTGGCCATTGGTATTTCACAAGGAGGGAAATCGAAGAAAATTCTCCATCAAGACGAGATGGTATTGATTTGAAGAAAGAGACTTATCTATGCAAGTCATATTGTACATTTTTACAAGATTTGGGCATTAGATTTAAAGTGTAAGTGGTGTTTCCAATATACAACATGCTGTTTGTTAGTTTTTCCCCTTCGTTTTATGTTAGACTTGCATGGACTACTAAGGGTAAGATTTTGGATTATAATAAATAAAAATAAATAAATAAATAAATTTGAGCGTAATATGAATACATATATTCTTTTGAGTTTCTAATTTTTTTTATCTCCCTTTAGTTGTTAATGTGACATAGAGTATTGAGAGTAATAGAGGTTGATGCATGTATTATGTGTCGTATCCATAATTTGACGCTTTGTTCGTCCTTTTCCCATAAAATTGCATGCCACTAAACTGGAGATTCCACTCCTCAATTTGATGTGAATAATAGTGGAAATTTTCAAATGCAGACCTCAGGTAACCATTGCCACTGCTATTATGTTCTGTCACCGTTTCTTCCTGCGTCAATCACATGCAAAGAATGACAGGAGGGTAAGTTGTTTGCCCTCTGCTGCTTCTAACCTACTATACCTTTCGTTCCTGATTAATGAGGTCCCTGCAAATGGTGTATGAACTTAGTTGGTCTTGGATTGGGTTTTGCTGTGAGGATCGTCTTTTCCCTCCTTTTCTATCCCCATACTTTGTCTCTTCTCTAAATATGCAAGTGATCTATTTAGATTAAGGCATAAAAACAACTTCAGGATGTGGAAGTTAGTTTGAATAAAAAAATGATTTTGTAATGTAAGAATCATTTGATGTAATTTGGGTTCTTCTTTTTTAAAGAGCTTAACCTGACTGTAACTCCTAACTTCTTTTGAACTTTTGCGCAGACTATTGCAACAGTTTGTATGTTCCTTGCTGGGAAAGTTGAAGAAACTCCTCGCCCACTAAAGGATGTTATTCTCGTCTCGTATGAAATCATCTATAAAAAGGATCCTTCTGCGATACAGAGGATTAGGCAAAAGGTTTGCTTATTGCACCGTCAGCTATCCTACTAGATAAAAATTTGTTTTCTATGTCTGCATTTTCCATTCATCTGTTTTGCAGCGGAACTTGTTTGAGTTTTTTTAGACATATATACTTTGTAATGTTCATAGTTTCTTTGGACTTCTTTTGTTTCTGCTACATATGGTCATGAATATATGCAGGAGGTATATGAGAAGCAAAAGGAACTTATCTTGTTGGGAGAGAGGGTGGTGCTTGCGACTCTTGGATTCGATCTAAATGTGCACCATCCATATAAACCCTTAGTTGAGGCAATAAAGAAATTTGAGGTTACCCAAAATGCCCTTGCTCAAGTTGGATGGAATTTTGTGAATGATGGGAATGAGCGAGGACTTACCCTTGCTCAAGTTGCATGGAATTTTGTCAATGATGGGTACGTGGGAGATCTTATTATTTCCTTTCAATCAATATAGAAACGCCCATCTATGGTCTTTGTTTGTTGCTGCCTTCTTGATATGGTGAAGCCCTATGCAGGCTGAGGACTTCTTTGTGCTTGCAATTTAAACCCCACCACATTGCGGCAGGTGCCATTTTCCTTGCTGCTAAGTTTCTCAAAGTTAAGCTCCCATCCGATGGTGACAAAGTTTGGTGGCAAGAGTTTGATGTCACCCCACGCCAATTGGAAGGTTGCTTGCTTGCTTGCCTCAAACTGATACATTTGTTACTCTCCCTATTTATCTTTTTCAAATATTATTTTTTTGGCCTTATATTGGAAACACTATTTATTTGTATTGGAAACGCTATTTAAGGCTACCGGGAATGACCCATTTAAGGGTAGTCTCGCTTCCAGGATTCCAATCTTGGAGTAATGATTAGAGGGCGTGTATGAAGACTCAGGCTCGTAATTGCTTGAGTTATCTCACATTATCTGTGATTATTATTTTTTTTTATTTGGGTGAAATCTAATCTTATGAGTTCTTAGAGCCTATCAGTTTTGCCGTAGCTAATTTTTATGATTAGAAGTTGGATATTTCTTCTTTCTGGATCTAAACTATTTTGTCTTGTGCAGAGGTTGGTAATCAAATGTTAGAATTGTATGAGCAAAATATAGTACCACCTTCTCAGGCAAGTGAAGCAGAAGGAAGTGAGCCTCGGCCCAGTCATCACCCTCCTTCCAAAGCTCCCATTAGCAATGACGAACACACAACAAACCATCATAGTAACCCAAAGGCTCCCTCATCTAAGACAACAGATCATTCGTATGCAGATAATCATGCGGGACCCTCAAAGACCACCCAATATGGGGACAAAGATGGTAGTTCTGAACTTACAAACATTTCAGACCAAAAAGGAGATGGCGAGGTTGTTAATCTTCACCACCGTGAATTAGAGCAATCCCCTTACAGAGAGAGACCACTGGGGAAGTACAAAAAGGTTCCTGGTCAGGCAAATCAACTCAAGATGCTATAAAAAAGCTCGACAAAGTCAAGGTGAGGGCAGCTATAGAGAAACAAAGGAAGGCCCGTGGTGGCGGCTTAAGTGAGAAATCAGATGTTGTAGATGATGAGGATTTCATCAAGAGGGAACTTGAAGAAGGTATTGAAATGGCTGTTTAAAATGAAGTGACCAAGAAAGATTGTGAGAAAATGGCGCCCCCCACAGGGTCGTCGTGGTTAGACTTACCAGGTTGCACCACCGTGATAGTTCTCTCCATATGTTTATAAACTTGTAGAAAAGAAGAGTAAATATTCATCTTTTAAAAATAGTTCTCTGCATATGTTATGGTTAGGTTTGTGTTTGGTGACTGGATACTTTATATGACAAGGATCCGAACATTCAATATATATTATGCAATTATTTAGTTGATGCGTTAAATTTTCATTGATCTTGAAATCCCAGGATCCAATCTCTGGGGATAGGCTCCCCTTCATGCCCTCCATATTTTTATTGTTAGAAAGCCATATCTCCAATTTAAAATCCAATGTTGGTAGTGACTTCTAACACTGTAATATATATTTTGACTTTATAAGTTAATTGATCGTGTAATTAATATTTTTGCTCAATGTTCATATTCAATTTAGAGAGATAAATTTACTCGATAGAGTTTTTATTTTATTTCTTGAAGAATCAAATAATATTAAGCAATTGTTAATTTATTTTTAAGTATTTTCTGGGCAGCAATATTGCTATTATAATGACAAAGTTGTATTTTTTTTTTTTTGGTATTTTTTTTTCTTCTATTACATTTTTCGGATTAAAAATGAGCAATTTATTTGCATCTTTTATCTTATTTTCATATTTGTTTTTTCTGTGTTGTTACTGATGTCTAATGGTAATAAATTGAAAAAATTTGATACACATTTCAAATAAAAGGAAGAGTGAAAATATTTAAATAAAATAAAATTGAAAGAGTAAAAATTTATTTTCTGTATCCTTAAACATGCCATTGTAACATGGTATCATGTACATTATAGGGTTTCCATCAAAGTCCGTTTGTGCATAAAAAAGCTGCATATTTTTATTTTGTATAAATCTATTGTCTTTTTGTCATAGTTTCATGTAAAATAATTTGGGGCTAGTTAGCGGAATGTAAAATAATATGTTGTCTTTTTGTTTTTAAAAAAAGTATTTTCAACTATTTTGCTTATTGCGAAAAATATGATAGAAGCCTTAAGAGTGATTAGTGGTGGGGGTGTGCTAATGTCCTAATTATAAAATTTGACACTTCATCCCTTTGTAAACACCTTCTAGGACAAAAATTTTCCTCCGACCTGGTTTTAAATTATTGCCACTAAATTATAGCTTAGGCGGTGCAATTTCTAGTTTTGGTACATATAATTCTCTTTACTGCAAAACAAACGAGCAATAATATTTGTTGACTCATCGTCGTATAATACAGAGTAATGTTACGTTCATCCATATAGAATAAAACAAATAAACAATAATATGAGACGCACTCAAGCTTGATTTGTACCGAAACAATCCCACTCGAATTCGATCGAGATCTAGTTTGGTTTAGGTTTAAATCCGAGTTCGAACCAGACTTGGCTAATAATATTAAAAATTATGGGTGGATCCGAATAAAGCTTCTCGTGAGTAAGTTTGAGCTTGACTCAAACAAGTCTAATTCAAATATAATTTTATACTTAATTTGAGTTCGAGTATTAAGATACACAAATCATTTCAGATCCAGGATAACTCGATTATCATATAGATACAAATATATTCCTAATCATATCTATATAAATTAGTAAATATACTCTATTAGCCATAAAAAAAATTTAGCTAGACTAAGTCGAGCTCGAGCCTTCATATTTTTAATTTGATTGAGTTTGAGTTTAATTTTAGACTTAAACATGAACACTTGCTTAAGTTGGCTTGGTTCGAGTACTTTGGAACTTGACCACCAACTCAACTCGAGAAGCTCATTTTTCTTTTATGCAACATGTATATTCCCATATTTATAAAATATTATTGCAATTATTTATATATATTGATATGCATACAATTTGATATATCTATGATTCAAACAAGGTGGACATTTTTAATAAATTAAATTCGAATCCTTGGTGACTCGAGCCAAACTCAAGTCGAGAGTACGAATGAAGCTTGGCATTACCCATGATGCATCAAGATGGACCCATCCAAAAACAAATCATCACTTGAGATATACTTCTATATGCTTCATTCAATCATTCATAATGGTCACCTACCAAATACAAATCATTTTATCTAAAGAATTGTATCACCATCATACAAAAATAAGGGCCCTTGCATATAGAGGGAAACATTAGAATTTCAAATTCATACAGCGGTCTAATTTTCTCATTTTATTATTATATTATTATTATTAGTAACTAAAAAAGAAATTATTATATATATATATATATATGGGCGCTTTGTAATGTCCGAAAAAAACATTTCCGGGATTTGGGGGTTTTAGAAACAGTGGAAGGCTCTGTTCTTCTGTCTAAATTCTCTATTTCTCTCTCGATCTCTCTGTACATACATAAATCTGTCCCGAGAGAGAGGAGATGACAGATTTCAACCTGCCGGATTCGGTGCTGGCGGTGATCCCCACGGATCCATACGACCAGCTCGATTTGGCGCGTAAGATCACTTCCATGGCCATCGCTTCCCGCGTATCGAGCCTCGAATCGGAGGTCGGGAGGTTGAAGCAGAAGGTGCACGACAAGGATCGGACCATCGCCGAGCTCGAGGAGAAGGTGGACCGGCTCGAGGCTGCCTGTCGAGAGGCCGAAACCATGTTGAGATTCGCCCGGGATGATAATGTATGCAAATTGATTTTGTATTATTTTTTTTCAATTTAGGGTTTAGGAGAGAAATGGGGAATTTTCGAAATTGGCCCTACTGGGTTTGGTTTCATGTGATAAAAAAATCGAGTTTTTTTAAATAGTTTTGTGAGAATTAGGGTTTTTATGTCAGAAGATTTTGTTCTTATCAAATTAGGGTTTTGTGGGAGAAAGGGGGAATTTTGAATCAAGTTAATGGGATTGAAATTGAGCTTATTGGTTGAATAATTAGGAAATGAATTGTACAAATTGGACTTCAACTAATTTGGTAAAGAGAGGCCATATCCACTATTTTTGGAATTAGGTTTTTGAGAGATTGGGAATTTTTTTAAATGAATTAATAGAAATTTCAGTTTTTTTTTGGTTGGGGGGGGTGGGGATGATTTTGTTTGGGGATAGGATTGGAACGAGGGTTTGTTACGCGAAAGGAAAATGACGGATAGGGGTTGGTAGAGATGAAGTTGACCTATTTGATAAGGAAATGAGTTTATTAGGCATACATAGGATGAGTTGATTATGTTGAAATTAGCTTCATTTTATTGATATGGAGTTTTTCTGGTTATGTTTGTAATTGGGATTTTTTGAGAGGGAGGGGATTATGAAGATGAAATGAATGATGGTAATGGAAGGGATTTGTACAAAAGAAAGTAAAAGTTAGATTTGGGATTTATAGAATTTAAAATTGAGTTCATTTGATGAAATTGAGTTCCCCTAAGGGACATGATCTTTTCAACTTGTATATTTTTGACAAGAATTGGCAGTGTGAAAAGTGTTTTCATTTGATATATGTTGGACAATAATTGACAAAATGAAAATTGGGTTCCAAAGATGAATATCAAGTTTGTTTAATGTTAAAACTACTTTTGGAACTAGGATCTGTGAGAGAAAGGAAAAATGTAGGAAATGAACTGGTAGAATTGACATTGAGTTCATTTGATAAAAATGAATCATTTTCTTTGCAATTTTCTCTCCTTGGTAATTTTTCGTTGTAATCTTGTGCTTTTCATACTTCTGATTTTGGTTGAGTTGCTTCTGGTTGCTGATATGCTGGTATTTATTGATAAAATTTAAGATGAAGCTTTCTAAGGAGCGAGATTTGTTGGCTACTACAGCAAAGAAGATGGGTCGTGATTTGCAAAAGGTGAATTTCATTGTTTGGATCTAAACTCATTCATACTTTTTCTCATGGATACAAATTGGGGTTTTGGCTACTTGATCACAAAATAATTCTGTACTCCCTTTATAAGACACAAAATTGATTGTTTGTGTTATGATTACTCCCATTTCATGTTGTACTTTACTATATCTAAGATATGGGACGGAAGAGCTTGTCTCTTTTTTTCCTTTTCTGTTTTTCCTCTCGTTAAATCCCTTCATTGAAATGGAGGTAGCACCTGAAATCATAGATACTCATTTATGGCTTTACATGAATTACCTCTTCAATGCAGAGCTGTAATTTTAATGGATAGACGTTAAAGTAACAAGCCTCTTTATTCCCGTATCATGTGGCATAACTTAAATTTGAACAGAAGATTTTTCGTTATATGTCAGTCATTAATATTTACCTGATTATTTTACTTTTTGATTTATTAGTAATCTGATGTCAGATATTCGCTGCCTTGCCTTGTAATATGTTGTGGGAATTTTGAATCATAATGTTACCTTGTGCCAAATGTCTAGCTTGGAGACTGCAAAATACACATGCTTGAACACTGGAGGCATTTCACAGTCACGTCATGGATATCCTTTGCACTATGTTCAAAACATCCTTAGCTTTATTAGACATATGATTATCTAAAAATATATGAAGTTCTTCCACTGGGTTGGCCCTAAGATGTTGCATTTCAGAGTAGTGATCTACCACATTTGAGTTCTTGTGCTTGTCCAACATATGGCAACCGGGCAACCATATGTATTTTAGGTACAGGACGTTTTCTTATTTGAAACTGTAGATTGTGACAGATTTTTTTGAGATCTTGTTTCCGTGTGCTTTTGTTTCCTGGTAAATAGTCACATTTTGCATATACAGTGAGAGTTATTTCTCACGGACCATAATAATATGATATCTCCAATGTGGAGTTCCTGCTATGTAGTTTTGATTCGTGACAATTGCGATTTATTTACATTTGTCCATGCAATAAATAATCAACAATCTGTTTTCATTGCTTTGAAAAGGCAAGTAATATTTTAAAAAAAAAAAAGGTAAATCACAAATACATGATAAATCTTGATTTTCTGCATATGAACTATCCACTTGCGAACTACCTTTGGTACAAAACTCACTTTAACTGCCCATTATTTGTCCTTTCAGTTGGAGATGTTCAAGAAACAATTGATGCAGTCGCTAAATGATGATAATACATCAGTAAGATACATCCATCATTGACCTATACGTTTTATTCTGTATACACATTCTGTCTCATTAAGTTTTGTAATTTTAGAAACTAATTTGCTTACGTGTTACTCAATTCCACAGCAATCTGAAACAGTTGATATTGTGACCTGTGATCAATCAGTTAACGGATCTTATTCGATGAAAGGTACTCAAAACCTGTTCAATCCAGAAATATTATTTATTGTTTCTTGTAAGTCGTGCTATTTTTCCTGACCCTCGCTACTTGTAGATGAGGTGAATGGTCAAACTGCATATCACTCTTTTAGCACGGCCGAGAGTGGATACACATCTGAAGATGGTATTAAAATCAAAATATACTCATTATTAGTCGCTTTTCTGCATTGCTTTACTGTTACTATTCTTTTGTTCTGTTACTTGATCCATGCTACTGTTTTTGATCCAGTCTCGAAGCAAGGTGCACAAAGATTTTCGATCACACCTTATATAACACCGCGACTTAGTCCCTCCGGGACCCCAAACATAATGTCGAAACCCGTATCCCCTATTAGGCACTCTGGCGCTGCATCTCCTTTAAAATCACAATACGAAGAGCGAAGTTCAGTATCTTCATGGTACTCTTCAAGCCAACAGTCATCAGCCGCAAACTCACCTCCCCGTGGACGCCCACTTCCAGGTATGGAAGTGCTATCGCGCATGTAGTTATATTCATTACAATTAAAATGAAGGATTTTTAGGCAGTCTTCGTTCAATAAATCGATTATGATTATTTTCTGTTGGGAAAACATCTAGACAAGCTATTCTTTTTATGGGCTAATCATATTATAGTAAATAGCATTTAGTTTCGACTTCCATCTGTTAACAAATTTTTGGTATATCGTGTGTTGACAGAGTTCTGACATCAATAATGGGCTTGTTTGAAGTAAATACTTCAATAATTATAAGTAATGAGTAAAGTAAATTACTTTTTACTTAAAAGTACAAGAACATACTTCTGCAGAAGTATACTTTTTGGCATATCGTGTGCTGGCAAAGTTCTAACATCAATGATGGGCTTGTTTAGTGCAAGCCAAAAGTAAATACTTCAGTACTTCTAAGTAACAAGTAAAATAAGTTGTTTGTTTGTACCAATAAAAGTAAAATAATTTTTACTTAAAAGTTATATTCTCTTGCAAAAGTAAATATTTTGTTACTTTTTTCAAAAAAGGTATACTTATCTCGTATTTTATCCTATTACTAATTACTTTTCACAATTCCCAATACAAAAAAGTATACTTTTTTTAATTTTTACCAAATACGCATACAATACTTGCAAGTATTACTTAAAAGTATACTTTTCCACCTCCAATAAAAAAATGTACTTCTATACTTTTAAGATATAACCAAACGAGCCCAATAAATGATCCTTAGTTGTTAGCTTTCTGAAATCGGAGTACTCAACAGTATATTTGAAAGAAGAGAGTCTAAATTGAACCAAAAACCAAACTAAAGGGCTATAATTAGGCTTTAACATATGTAAGTCTGAGAATTTTTTAAGAGCCAAACTAGGACTTAGTTAACCTTTGATTCTCCATAAATAATTCTACGTTCTATGATAACTCTTATTTTATTTAATATACTTCATTGCGTGGGGTACCCTGAATTTTCATATTTATATTTTTTGAAGCACGCCCTCCAAGAATCGATGGCAAGGAGTTCTTCCGTCAATCTAGGTAAGTTATTTCTTTATGCCTACTGACTTTTACAAATCCATTATTTTCCTGTTTTGCAGTCCTTTTCATACCTTCTGGATATATTTGTAATGTAGGAGCCGTTTGTCTTACGAACAATTCAGTGCATTTTTGGCAAACATAAAGGAATTTAATTCTCAAAAGCAATCTAGAGAGGTAAATACTCAATAATCCTCATAATCAATTTTGCTCTTTTTCATATAAAACTAAACAAAGCATGTTTCCAAAATCCGTAGGAAACTTTGAGGAAAGCTGAGGAAATTTTCGGAATGGATAACAGAGACCTTTACCTATCATTTCAAGGGTTGCTAAACCGCAATATACATTGATTGTTTATCATAGATAAACTTGCAACAGGTTTTGCAATGGCGATATACTTTTTTTGCTTTTGTAAATTGATTTTATCTCGGTTCCCCCTCCTTGCCTCTGCTAGACAGTCTCCATATAAAGATTACTCTTGGATGCTTTTTGAATACATGTATTTCTCATGGTTGAACTTTTAAAGCAGAGATATGGGTTTGAGATTATGTTTGTTATCCAGTATACATGTTTTAAGATTTGTGTTCATTTCAAAAACTTTTATGCATGATCCAAGCGAACACAAACTTTTTGAAGTGAAACTTAGAAAGTCATTGCAGGTGTAATGGGTTGTGCAAAAAATACCCTTAATCGATTCACAAACGAATTAGTTCATTTGCAAGCCTAATTTTAAAGTAGTGATTGGTACTATGTAGAAAATGTTACATTTAGAAGGGAGATTTTTCAAGTTAAAAGTTAAAAATTAGGTTCCACGGATGATAAATTTTTTTTGGAAGGCAGGATAGCCTTTTCCTTGCAACCTTAGTCGTATTGGACCACCATTTTCGTATATAATAAAACAAGGATGGAAATTTTATACATACAAGTATAATTTTTTTTTACATTTATATATTCATCTTGACACTCAAGTGAGACTAAAAACATTGCTATGAATGAATAAATTTTTTTTTTATATAAGCGTAGTTTTTTTCTAATGTGTCAATGGATGAATAAAATATGTAAGTATATCTTAATACTTGTATATATAAAATTTATATCCATAAAATAATTGTGTTTATATTTTTTGTTCCATGAAAATTACATCTGGCTTGCGTTGAATCGTGATTGAGATGTAATTTGTGCTCCTCGTATGGTTTACCGTTGGTATGAGAAGATCCCATATTTTCTATTTTTGTAGCGTTTGTGTTCACGAGTATATAGTTCAATGACAATGTGTCATGCCTTTAAATCCGTGATACGGGGATACGGTATAAAAAAAAAAAGAAAAAGAAAATATAGCTTTATATAGCTTACAACATCTGTCGCGCTCCGAATTTCCAATCTTAAAGCCCAAGGGCACAGCCTTGCAAATACATAAAGAGAGGAAAAAGATGTATATATCTACTATTTCCGACTACGTATATTTACAACACTTACAGTAACTTAGAAAGAAACTACAACTCAACGGAACAACACTTACATAATACAACAGTAAACTCCTTATTTACATATATAAAATCAAGTTGTAGGTTTTACCAAAATAATAAGAAAGATGGTATAAATATATTTTTCGTCTTGCGTACAAGACAAGAATATATTTATACTTTCATACAATGCCAAAACAAAATATAACTTAACTCTAATACAAATAGGCATAGCTTCAAAATATACCCCTACACATGCATCTCCATAGTTTATCAATCGTGTCTTGAACCAAACTCCGGACCTATAATATAGTTTAATATCGATATACAATAGGCAAAAGAAAATGTAGGCTGTCAGAAATCAACAATATGATAAATCTGACAGTAAGTGGTAAATAAACATGTGCATAACATGTAAATGAAATATAAGCAATATGCCGCATATAAGTAAAGGTGTAGAAATACAACCATTACTAACTAAACAACATCGGTATATAAGAACATATCTCATCTATGCCGACTACTTATAAATACAACTTATGTATACTAGAACATATCTCGTATTTACTTTGAAAAGAAAGTTGGGACTTATCCCTTAGCTTTGTCTTAAAACAAATGTGGGTCCTCCTTATGCCCTTTCTTTCTCAAAACAAATGGGGCGTTACTTAGGCCCTTATGCTTACGCAAATGGGGCATTCCTTATGCCCTTATGCTTATGCAAATGGGGTGTTCCTTATTGCCCTGGGTAACTTATTCCCTTATGCTTATGAATGGGTATGTTGCAATGCTTATGAACATGTTTGAATGCTTACGGTCATGTTATGATTATGAACATGAATGAATGCTTTGCCAAATACCTTATGATCATGCTATGCCATATGCCTCACTTAACATATATGCCACAACAAGATGTGACATGAATGTACAACATACTTACACATTTGCCACAACAAATTGTGACCTACGCTTGCTTATAACATACAACAAAATGTATGAGTATGACAACCAAACTTAGGCTTAAACAATTTACATACTTCTTATGCTTATTCAATAAACATGTTGCAATTACTTATGCATAACATGCTTTCGATACTTATACATACGCTTACATACTTATACATACGCCATCAACTTATACTTACTAAGCATAACTTACACTTACATACACTTATTTACATTGCATACTTACATCGCATACTTGTACTTACATTGCATACTTATATCTTATACTTACATTGCATACTTATGTTGCGTACTTACATATCAACATATGCAAACTTTGATGCCTTGATTTACATAATAATCGTAGGGCATATGGGGAAGTGTAATTCATACATAAATGAATAATAGACTTAAAACTTAAAACATGAACATACATTCTACCTACGTACATATGTTCAAACTTATCCTATTGTTTGTTTCTACCTATACCTTAATCCAAATGCCTCCGAAGACGCCACCAAAAGACTACGCTAACGCCAAACCAAAACTTCCCTTTCTTAGCTTTTCGAAACAAGCTTTCTATGCAATACAAAACGAGACGAATCTATACAAAGAAGTCATCTATAAGGCATAAGAAATAAATTCGAATAATTTATTTCAATGTAAACTTGAGACAGAAATCGAGATAAATTTAACGAGAATGGAAATTGACGATACTTACGTCAATATGTAGGCCTCGTAATGGTGATAAGAAAGTGTAGAAGTCTTGAAGTCGAACGACAAGTGAACTAAGATGATATCGCCTCGTAAAAGCCAAAACTTTTTATCCCCTGTGACGATCTAGCAAACGAACCCGGATCGTAATAAATCTATACATAAAAGCGATCCATACGAAATAAGGAAGAATAAAATCCAATTTGTTTCAATGTACCCGAGGGGTACGAAAACCAAGGAGAAACAAACTAACATGATAGAAAAAAAATTTACATCAAAATGTTCCCCTCGAAATAAGTATTACAAAAATCAACTTTTTGATCTCGGGTGAACTCCTGAGCTAGACGATCCCGAGCCAAAGAGTTGAAATCACCATTTCCCCCTTTTTTTCACCCTCTCTCTGGAATTATGTGTGTATATATGATATATGAGAAAAAGTGTTTGAATAATTTAAAATATGAAATTAATGAGTTGGATCGATCGAATTTGGCTTTTGGTTCGATCCAATTGCTGTTGGATCGATCGGAGATATTGGAATCCGACCTCCACTAGAGCCCCCATTATGGCCCGAAAATTTCTGAAAACCCTCTTAATCATTTTTAGACACTTATAGAGTATTTCACAACTTTTGGAATGAGATTTGAGTGTTTAAAACTTAATCTACGCGACTTATCGCGATTACCGACGAATTCCGACTCGAATCATTAACAACGAGCTTAAAATAATTTCAAATGCATTTCAGTGACTACAAAGATATTCAATGACTATGAACGATGATCAATATCTATGACACAATGGACAAAGATAAATAAAATTGTTTCAAACAATTTGCAATATTATTTAAATTTGCGAAAAATTAACCCGAAATTTCTAGTTTGTTACAATATGCATATAATCGGTAGACAAATCTAATTTACACGAAAGTTGAAAATAAATTCACTGGCAATAGAAATTGATGTAGCAAATTACAAATGAAAGTTCAAAATAAAGGTAACCACATTTCCACTACAAACAAGATGCTTTTACGCTTGGGCATGTAAAAAGCCGTTGTTTGTAGCAAATTCAACAAATCCGTCATTCTACCATCTTGCTAGAATATTTGTCTCACGTATATATTATTACGATGATAAAACAGAAACAAAAATATAATCAACAAAATAAGTGCAAATGATTTGGTGGTGTAGATGCCAACCGAGTTATTACCTTGTTTCGGAAGTTCTCCATATCCGAGTGGTTCCATATCCTTCTCTATACAATAGTTGAAGCAATTTTTGGGCGTGTATATGCCACCATTTTGGTGGGTGATGACTACTTTCCCGTTGGTGAGAGTGTCACGTTGGGTGTAAGAAAATGGTACGCGACATGTTCCTCTAGTCGCCACCATAATTATCTATAAGTAACACAAAATTTAATACGAGGCGATCACATCTATTTTTGATACTTAAAGATGTGTTATGAATTAGCATATTACAAGAGCTCCCTATATGAAAAAGGAAAGATAAGGAAGAAAGAAAAAAAGAAAGTAACATATATATGTTTTAATTTTCAAGGTTATTCTTTTAATTTCTAATAATTGATATATATTCCGAGCATTAGTATACACTATATATATATATTTTTTTTAAAAAAATTGCAGACTATTTTGGCAAAGAATGATGTATTCCTGATCCCAATTAATTAAATACTGCCTGAATATAATTAACTATCACCTTGATGAAACGGTTGTTTTGGGCTTCTAGTTTTGTAAGAGCTGAAGATTCTATAGGTTTCGAAAAGATATGCAGTAGTTAAAGTTAATAAATTCGAATTCACTTGGTTTTAATAGGAAAAAAATTAAAAGAAATTGGAACATTTTGCATTTTTTGATTTAATATATACACTAGAGTACAGCTCGCGTGATGCACGAATTGTGTTTATTATTATTTTTTTTTTCCAAACACTGCCAACATTTGCCACACATTTCCAACATTTCCTTGCATCAAACTTGGTCTCATCAGGACCTCTTTGAAAAAGAGAAAATCGTATTTCTTC